>JANHZT010008189.1:0-12974 GCA_032468215.1 Stegonotus admiraltiensis | reverse complement strand
AATTTTTGTATTACTGTTTTACTTGTGCCTGTTCACCACCCTGAGTCCCCTCGGGGAGAAGGGCGGTATATAAATATTAACAAATAAATAAATTAAAATAAAATAAATAAAATATATTATACATCTTATACATTAATTTTACTCCTGTTCTCAAGCCAGGTATACCATCTACTCCAAACTTGGTAGTACTCAAGATTCTTCTCTCTCTTTCATTTCCATAGACAACCTATCCATTTCTGCACACTCATATACTTTTCTTATTATGCCTCTGAAGGAATATTAGTCTGTTCCCAATTCTGCACAAAGACGATTCTGGATGCCATTAATATATGTAATATTATGAATTTACATTTTTTATCCATTTTCTCATCTAAGATGCCCAATAAAAATAGTTCCGGCTTCAATTCCATCTTTTGTTCAGTTATTTCTTCCAACCATTTCCTTATCTTATGCCAATACTTCCTGGCTTTGGGACACATCCACCATGTGGTAGAAGGTTCCCTCTTTATAACCACATTTCCAGCATTCAGGTGAACAGTTTGGAAACATTTTGGCCAATCTGACTGGTGGTAAATGCCAACGGTAGAACATTTTATAGAGGTTTTCCTTGTAGGCGGCTGACATCGTTAGTTTATAATTTTTATCCCATAATTTATCCCAATGATCTAATTCAATACTGTATCCGAAATTTCTGGCCCAACTTATTGTCTCCTTCACATTTTCTTCTTCCATGTTAAATCTTAGGAAGAAATTATATGTTTCGGTAATCATTTTGTCCCCTGTCCCTAATAATATTTTATCAAGTTCCAATTGTTTTCCATAAATGCCATATTGTTCTAAGTGTTTTTTATATTTTATTCTAATTTGGAGATAGGGCCACCAACCAATCTTTATTCCTTGATTCTTTAAGTCCTGATCAGATTTTAAGTCTTCTTGTTCATCTAATAATTCCGAATACCTCACCACCTTGTTTAAATCTAATACATTTGGATAAATCATCACCTCCATTGTTGATAGCCAAATTGGAATTTTCATATAATGATTTTTCCTGATTTTTTCCCAAATGTTTATCAAAGCGTCTCTCACTAAGTGTCTCTGAAAATATGCATGGGTTTTGTTTTTCCCTTCCCAAAGAAATGCGTGCCAGCCGAGTTGGAGATCGTGGCCCTCTAATGTTAATACCCTTTTATTGTTCAGTTGGATCCAATCTTTAAGCCACGTCATGGCTGCCGCTTGATAGTATAATTCTCAGTCAAAGAGGCCAAGACCTCCTTTGGTTCTAGAATCTTGTAAAAGTTTGAGTTTTATTCGGGCTTTTTTCCCCAACCAAATAAATTTTGCTATTATTTTGTTTAATTGTTCAAAAAAAATTCTTCCCCAATTTTATTGCTGCTGTTTGGAAGAGGTACAAAAATTTAGATAGTATATTCATTTTTATTGTGGTGATTGTCAATTAAATATATTTGTAATTTTGCCCAATTATCCAAATCTTTTTGTATCTGTTGTACTAATTTATTATAATTGTCCTCTTTTATCGAGGAGCATTTCGTTGTTAACCAAAGTCTCAGGTATTTCACTATTTTGACAATTTGGATTCCAATTTCTCTCCCAGTTGCTCATTGTTCCTGTTAGTAAGATTCTTAGTTAATATTTTAGTTTTTTCTTTATTTATTTTAAGCCTTGCCACTTTGCCGAATTCTTCAATTTCCTGTAATAATATGGTTCCTGGCTCTAGGGGATCTTCTATAGTAAAGGCCAAATCGTCTGCAAAGGCTTGTATTTTGTATTCTTCCTGTTTAATTTTCAATCCTTTTATTTCCCAGTTTTGCCTAATTTGTATCAGTAATGCTTCCAACAATAATATAAATAGAAGAGGGGATAGGGGACATCCCTGTCTCACTCCTTAAGTTATACTAATATCTTCGGTTGTTTCCCCATTTAATATTATTTTTGCCAATTGGTTGGAGTAAAATGCCCTAATCATTCTCATAAATTTCCCCCCGAAATTCATTTTTAATTGATTAATAAGAAAATTCCAGTTTAGATTATCAAAGGCTTTTTGAGCATCTACGAATATCAGTGCTGCTTGTTTTTCCGGATGGGCTTCATAATATTCCAATGTATTCATTATAATCCTAATAAGTGTTATTTCTTATATGCCTATTGGGCAGAAACCTGTTTTGGTCAGAATGTATAATTTCATTTAATATTTTTTTGACTCTTTTGGCCATTATCGTCACAAATATTTTGTATTTGCATTTATATTTGCATTTAACAGCAAGATTGACCTATAGCTTTTAATTTGCTGTTTATCTGTGTTATCTTTTGGAATATGCGTTATTAATGCCAGTCCAAGTCTTTGGTAATTTTGCCTGTTCTAATGTTTCATTGTATATATTCAATAATATCATCTCCAATAGTTTTTACATATCTTTATAAAACTCTGCAGGGATTTCGTCTGGTCCCAGAGTTTTATTGTTTCTTTTTTTGGGATTGCTGCCTTCATCTCTTGTCATAGTAATTTTATCATTTAATATTTCTTTTATTACATCTGGTAGTATGGGGAGACTCCTCTTATTTAAATACTGTTTAATGCCTTCTTCCTCCATCTTCTCCTGACTATACAGAGTTTTAAAGAATTTTTGGGCAATACTCTTTTTCTCTTCCATCTGGTAATGTTTATTCCCCTCTTCATCCTGTAGTGGTGTTATTAACTTATTTTCTTTTTCCTTCTTCAATTTATAGGCCAGCCATCTCTCTGGTTTAGTGGCATGTTCAAAAAATTTTTGCCTCATCAATTTAAGTTTTTGGGCCATTTCTTCTTGAGAAATCAAATTTATTTTGTGCTTAATCAACTCTTTTTCTCATCTAATTTTTTCATTTGGGGATTCCTGCATCCTAAATTCCAATTCTTCAAGTTTCTTCTGTAATTCTATTTGTTGTTTCTTTTTTCTTTATTCCTCGCCACATAGGCTATCGTTAAGCCTCTAATGTAAGCTTTAGTCATGTCCCAAAGATTTTGTAGCATTTGTGTTCATTTAAGTTTTCCTTCAAAAAGAAATCCAACTCTTTTTCTGTCCATTGAAAAAAAAAAATTTCTTTTAGCACCCTCTGATTTATGGTCCACCTCCTTCTCTTTTTTACTCTTCCCTTCCATTTCATTATTAACGGATTATGGTCTGCCCATATATTTGATGTTATCTCTACCTTCGCTATATTTTTACCCAATTCCAAATCCATCCACACCATATCTATCCTGAACCATGTATTATGTGGGTTAGAAAAAAAGGTGTACTGTCTTTTCTGTGGATGTAATTCTCTCCAAATGTCCTTTAAGTTCAGTTCTTGCATCATATCAAAGAACGTATTTGGCAACGTTTTCCTCTTATTTTTTTTACCAGTTGTGTAATCTTTTTTGGAATCTACTACCGTGTTAAAATCTCCTAATAAACAAATATTCTCCAGGTCTAATTCTACTATTTTCTCATGCAATTTATGATATTCCCTCTGATTAGTGTTTGGTGCATAGATAACTGCCAATAATGTTTGTTTTTGCCTTATTGTTACTTCAATTAATAGTGTTCTTCCTTCATTGTCTGCGTATATCTGTCTTGGCTTTAGCCATTCTTTTATGTATACTGCTACGCCCCTCTTTTTTTTTTTGTGCCAGAGCCAAATGGAGTTTCCCTATTTTAGGAGATTCTAAGATGTCACCTTGCTGTTTTTTGATATGGACTTCTTGTAGACATGTAATATCCATATTTTGCTTTTGGAATTTACTTGCTTTCTTTTAACTGGAGAGTTCAGTCCATTTATATTGATTTATATTAATTTAATTTCTTCTTCCATATTATTGTTTATTGGTAGTCCTCGTTCCGCTCCTCGGTCTTATCTCCTGTTACGTCCTCATCCTCGCCCCCACTCTTTCCTGATGTTCTCTTTCAGTCCTCTCTCTTACTTCTTTGTCCAATTCCTTTTCTTCCAGTTGTTGTTCTTCCTGACTTTTACCATCTGTCTCTTCTTCACTCTCCTATTCCTCATCTGTTGCTGTATAGTGTTCATAAAACTCTTGGGCTTTGTCCAGTGTATCGATTCTGATTTTTTTATCCTGCCAAGATACTAATATACCCTCAGGAATAAGCCACCGGAACATTATCTTGTACTTAGCAAGCTGTGAAGAGAGAAAGTGGTAATTCTGCCTTTGTTCTCTAATTCTGGGTACCTGCTTAAGGGTTAAGACTTCTCTCCCTTTATAAGTCAATGGTACATCTTGTGTTCTTCTATAGATTTCATCCCTGATAGGTTTTTTTTGCAAACCATATGTGCACTTCCTGTGGTAGTTTATGGCAATGTGCATAATTAGTGTGGACTCTGTATATTTCATCAATATCATTCTGCATTTTAAGTTTATTCATCTGCAATGTGTCAAATGAACCTGTCATGAGGTTCACAAGATCTTCCTCTTTATTCTCCGTTCTATTTTGAAATCTTAAATAGAAGTCAGTTTTCTCCAATTCAAGATGTATTATTGGCTCTTCCAGGTCCCAATTTGCTGCCATCAGTCTTTCTTCCATTTCCTCCAATTTCTTCTCGGTTTGCTCTGTTCTTGCTTCCACAGTCTTTATTCTGTGTTAATTTTTAGCAATTGTCTCCTGTATTTTCCCCATTCTGTCATCCAGTTTCCGTATATTTTTCTTTCACTTCACCCATATCACTCTTCATTTCCTCGTCGTACTTACCTATTGACTCTTGCGTTTTCAGCATCACTCCTTGAATCATATTTAATGTCAACTGCATACTCTGTAAACTTAATGAGGATCCTGATTTCTCACCCCCCAGCATGTCTCCTATTGATCTCTGTCCCAATGGGGAGGCTATCATCTGTGTAGTTTTCTTTGCAGTTTTGATGGTCATCGTCATACTTAAATTCTTAAAGAACTTCTTCCACAGTACCACAGATTGCCTATTCTTTATTTTCTCAGAATTCCATTTTTCTAGTAAAAGTTCCTCCTGTTCCACACACTCATCATATTTCTATTATTTGAAAAGAAGTAAATATAATACACTCTATCCTGTCTTAAACCTATATCAATAATCACCCTATAATTTGCTCCTTAATATAATATAGCTATAATCTAAAATTAATAGTAAATTAATTCAATTCTAATCTAAATTCATTTACCAATATGCAAACACATAAGTGATAGTAAATAGAAATTGTATCACGATTTAAATCTGTATATTCATATATATAAAATATCAGCTATATAAAACTAGGGTTTCTATACCAAAATTACAGAAATATTACCTCTTAATCTATTTATAAAATTGTCTATTTGTAAATATATCTAATGTATATACCCATATATATGTATATGCAGTTATGCAATCTGTATAATAAATAAATTGAATAATAAATGTTGTATATATACACAGCTGGTTGCAGATTTATCCAATCCAAAGTCCTTCACAATCTTCAAGAGCGTTCTTTACTCCAAAGTCTCACTATTTTGTCTGTAACTTCTCCGTTCTCCCGATCCAAGATGTCAGCTTCCCTCTAATTTGCACAGTCACTGTCACTTTTCTTCACTCCCAGAACCTTAACGTCTCTGTCTGTATGACCAAACTTTTTTGCACATATTCCTTTCCTGGCCACTCAGCACGATCTCTAATCTCTCAAATTCAATAGCCTCAAATACAGTCTCGATGGTTAGTCTAATTGTACAGTTTTCCAGAACAGTACCCGTTCGAATTGTTATATTGCACCCTCCTCTCCTTCTGCCATGCTTACTGATTCTGTCTTCTCAAAATTTCACTCCCACCACTAAGGCACCGCTTTTCCCACCTGCCTTGGAGACTCACTTGTCCATCAGCTTGTAGGCTTCACCAGCTTAGAGAAGTAACTCAATATTTCACTCTGTCCTGTCACTTTCCACCAATAGTTCTTGCTGCTTCTCACTCTTTGCTTTCTCCACAATTTGATCAGGCCATCACGTCTCCGGACCCGACCATTACAGCCAGTCTATTTTGCATAAAATTCAAGGGGTTCCTCCTGCTGCAATGAGGGATTGCTCTTCTCCCCGTCACTCCCAGAGTATCCCCTCTATAATGCCAACCCCTCCAGGGTCTGACTTCGCCTCTACAAGCCTCCAGACGCAAAAAAATGGACAGAAAGAACAGTCCCATTCTTCTGTACTGCACCATCCTGACGTCACCCTGGAAGTCCCTCCCCACTCCTTTTTCCATGAAGCTCGTGGGTGAGATCATCTGCTACTGTGAGCTGAAGTATCCTCAATATGCTGTTGATACTCAACTTTATATCTCCATCTAAGTGAGGCTGTCGCTGTCCTTTATGGTGCCTGAAGGCTGTAGAGCCTGGATGAGTGACAACAGGCTTTGGCTGAACCCTGGGAAGCCAGAGTGGCTTTGGGTGCTTCAAGGTCTGGAACTTTAACATCTTTAGTTCTGGATGGGGTTCCAGCACTACCCCGGACAGACATGGTCCACAGGTTGGGGGTTCCACAACTCAAAGAGTAGGTGACAGTTGTGGCTAGCAGAGCCTTTGCACAACTCTGGGTTGTGCGCCAGTTGCGGCCTGTCCTGAATCAGGAGTTCCTGTGCTCACTCATTCATCCCACATTTGGACTATTGTAATGTGCTCTATGTGGGGCTACCCTTAAGGAGCATTCAGAAGCTACCATCGGTGCAGAGTGTGGTGGCATGGGCAGTCTTTGGGGCCTCTAGAGTTGTTCCAAGAGCTGCATTGGCTGCTGGTTTGCTTCCAAGTGCAATTCAAGATGTTGGTTATCATCTTTAAAGCCTTGCCTGGCATGGGTCCAGGTTATTTGAGGAACCATCTCACCCCAATGGGTCTTAAATTACTTTAAGTAATTTACTAGTAAATTTAAGTAATTTACTAGTAATTACATAAATTACTAGTATTTTTTCTTTCCGCGTGGTGCGCAATCGTCACCTTCCGGTTTCCCCTTTACTCTCCTGGAAACTGCCAATGTGGGGGGGGGGGATTCTAAGAGCTTTTCGAGCAAATAATTTTACCCTCGGCAGCTGCCGTAGCTGCGACTGCAAGCCGACTCGGAAAAGACCATCGAGCTTTTCTAAATACAGAAGCCATTCTCTGCGCTGGCTTCCGGTTCCTGCTACAGAAGCGGGTGGGACCCTTTTGCGAAAACAACGTAGATGGAGAGTGTCCGGAAAAGAGCGGCTTCTTCTGCTTGGAATGCAACGAAGGGCATCCGCGCCGTTCAGAATCCTTTATGGTTCCTTTTCTTTACCTCAGGTGGTAAAAGAGGTGCCCGGAAACGTATTTGTGATTACGGGAGGTCACTGAACGGCCGGAAGCTGCGGCTGTTGAGCCTCTGAAGGGCGGAGCTTCAATGGCGTGTCAAAGGTCAGTAAATATTGGTGACGTCAGCGGCCAAGATGGCGGAAGGGTGAGCTTCAGCGAGATCGCCGGGGGCGGCGCCGCTGCAAAGGAAGGCGCCGTGGGCCGGTCGGGGGAAGGGAGCGAGGGCTCTCAGGGCATGTGAAGAGCGCTCGGCCCTTCTCTCCGGGATCTTCGCGCTGTGGTTTCTGAAATGAGGCGCTGGCGCTGCTGGGAGAGCCGGAAGATGAGCTGCGGGACCGCTCTGGGGAGAGGCGGGGGGCCGGGGTGAGGAGGGGGTGCCGGGAAGGCGGGCTCGGCGGGGGCGGGGCAGGCGCTGAGGCGGTGCGCGGAGTGGCCTGGAGAGCCACTCTGGGCAGCCTGACCGCCTGGTGGTCGGGGAGATTGGCGGTAGGGGCTGGCGGCGCTGCCCGGGGCTGAATTCAGTCCTCTTGGCCGGCTTGAATGAGCTGGAAACGGTTCTTTAGTCGTTCGGGCATCTGCTCCTTTCTGACATACGGTGAATTGAGTTTGAACGTTGCTTTTACTAGAGCCGCGTTTCTCAACCAGAGTCAGGTTGATGTCCTACTTTTCATTGCTGTGCTCCTCAATTCTAATTGGGTTTATTTAGAAACAAATCTCATTGAGATCACTCAAGTTTGTTACCCATTAAAAGAAAAAATATTTTAATATCTGCTAATATCTCATTTAGGTTTTTTAAAAATCAAACATACCAAATAATGATTGCAAAATTAATTCATACAAGGTATGATTAGGGTTGTCGAAGGTACTCCAGTTGACAGGATTCAAGTAATTCACCAAATGTTAAAACATAGAAACTATTCAGCTTTATATGTTTCTTCTATAATAGGGAAGATGGAGGCTGGTGGAGGAGCTGGCTACAGCAAAGCCTTCAAACAGTCAGGGACAAGGTAGGCAGAATTTTGGAATTATGCAATAAATAAAGAGCAGTGGCCTAAAGGAGCAACTTTGGGGGTACTTCTTAATTTTGAGGTATATTGATTGCTTGAATCCTTGAAAACATTATTTTTTAATTTCCGTATTCTGTATTATGTCAGTCATTGGTTTTGCAGGAAAGACTTTCCTTGTTCTTTGCATTGGAATGGGCTGGGATAGGAGTCCAGACTTGAAACTGAATCTGCTGGCAAACTGCTTCTCCCTGATTTTCTTTTCTCCTCTCTTCCCCTCGCCATTCAGAGCATAAATCTTGGAATTGTAATACGAGTACTAATTGTGCACTATTATTAATTTGAGCCTTTTTTCAAACTGGAAAAGTGTATTTTACTTAATATATTGGAATATAAACTGTGTAATAAAATAACAACTGAGCCATCCAATATCTAGCTTTGATCTTTTAAAAGATTCCATTGTATTCTCTTACTGGTCATGCATTGGAATGATCAGAGTTTTCTGGCTCCACCATCGTTGTATCGCTGCACCTCCTTGTTTAAGTAACAGCAATTGTTTGAAATTCTGCAGCAGCTCTGATTTATCACACGAGTCAACGCACCCATTCTTTCTCTCTGTAGTCTACAGAGGCCTTGGAGTTCATGAAACGTGATCTAACAGAATTCACCCAGGTGGTCCAACATGATACAGCTTGCACCATCGCTGCTACTGCCAGTGTGGTCAAAGAAAAGTTGGCTGTAAGTAAAGGGTCCATTACTGAGATGTAGGGATGCATAGCAAGGGGGAAATACTTCTGGAGTTTTTTTTTAAAGTTTTATTGGATTTTTATTTTTAAATATACATCAATCTGACTACATGAACAGTGTGCCTCTGGGTATAGACAGAGGTACAAACAGCCTCAATCATCATCATCAGGCCACTTGGTACCATGTCCAAGTATTTTCTTAATACATCAAGAAATTGCAGCTTCCTACAACAACACCAGTGGAACTGCAAAAACTGTGCTACTCGGAACATCATACATCTTAAGGTACTTGGTTGATATCTAGGACGCTGGCAGCAACCCGTATCAACCATTAGCACCAGTCAATGGTATTTGTGATGCATTTTTGAATGTTCAGTTGACTGGGTTTCATGTGTAATGAATAAAGTATATGATGATAATACTTATTACATTAGTCAAACTTATTAATTCTTGTATTGATATACATAATTTGTTTTAGAGTAGTTATTCAATAGTTCAATGTTCCATTTTAATGCCAATGATATTAAGCATACATAATAATACCATATTTCAACCTCTAATCTTTCTAATTATTATATTCTATTATATGAAAATTATATCTGCTAATAGCCCCATTTCTTATTTCTACCTTTATTCTAGCTTCTAGTCAGGCCACCATTACTAATCCTAGTGTTAATACACATTTATATATTAAAACATAGTCCTTCATTATTTCGTTGTTCAAAGTCACAATATGCCATTCAATGCCAGTCATCTTATTGTTTAAACATACCTAATAATACCATCTTTCACCTTCTAATCTTTCCATCTAACTATTGTTTTATATAAAGGTGTGCATTCTTATTTCTACCTCTATTTCAGTTTTTAATCAGGCCATCATATTAGAATTTTTTTTTAAAAAAAAATTCCTTTCTATCCATCATTTCTTGCCCATTTTAATGCTTCAATTCTTATTCATTTTTTGGCTTTCCTTCCATACTCCTCTCTTGGATCTTTGTCTCTATCAGCATCAGTGTCTTCACCATTCAGTCTAAATATTTCTTCCATCTCTGTCCTCCTAAGCTGCAAGGTCCCCAGAGTGTCCACCCAAACCCCTATCTCCCTTTCAAAAGTATCTTCCAGATTATTCAAATCCATTTTTAAATCTCTTAAAGTACTTTTCCCTTGCTTTATTTCATCAGTCATTATTATCTTTATCGTCTTCTCCTTCTCATCTTCTTGTTTTGTTTCCTGGTTTGTCTGTTTTATCTTTTCCTCCATCTATTCTTTCTACTGTCTCCTCTCCTTCCTGGACTCTTTGATCTTCATTCATTATCAGTTGTAGCATATTTTCTATTTTCCCATCTATGCCTTGCATTAGGTTCTTTATCTCTCTGTGATCCTTTGTCATAATACCCCTAATGCTTTGCAACATCAACATCATATCTCTTGAAATCTCACTCATTTCCCCCTGAGAGAGCATCTTGTCTTATTAAAATAAGTCCGGCTCTTACTCAAGTCCAAAAACAATACATTCAGGTCCAATGCTGCTCCTCAGAAAGTTCAGTAATCATAATTCTTTACATCTCAGGATTATCAAGAGGTTCCATTTAAGTAGTCCAGGCAGCTTCCACAGTCAAAGGTCACTTTACTTAAGAGTCTTCCTTATTCTCACAATAGAGTCGCCAGTAGTCATAAAGTAGCTAGTTATTGAACAGTAAGTATCACCACAAATCTCCAGATGAATGTTATTTATTTCTCATATCAGGAATTCCTAGACTTGTAGAGGTATGGTATATTTTCCATTCACCAGTAGATGGTGCTATCAGCTTAGGTTTCAGCGTTGTTTCAAGTCTGATAAATTGATTAATCCAAATTTAATTCAATTTATGGAAGCAAAGTCAGCTGTTCAAGTAAATTCAAGTAGATAGTTCCAGCATTTTATAATACCTTTCCAAAACAATGCCTACCCAGTTTAAAAATCCAATTTTTAAGTCATTGGATTTTTAAATCCAATGGTTTAAAAGGTCCTTAGTTTTTCTCCTCTTGGTTCCTTTCTTTCGAGTCTAGGATTTTCTCTCTATGGTTGTTCGCCGCTTTAAGAAGTAGTTCTAAAAGTCTCTTGTCCTGGATTTTCCTCTTTCTTTCTTTTTCTTTTAAAGTTAGGGTCTAAATAAAAAAGGAATCTTCTCACCCAGCTCCAGTCACTGTTCATTTACGTCACTCCTGCACATTCTTTAGTTGCCTCAGCTGTCCCAGCTTCATGGCAGCTATGATGGCTGCCTCTTCTCATTGTGGATGAGAGGAAGAAGCCCTGAGTGAAGCAGGAGAGTTGCTGCTCTCTGCGACCTGCAGGGCACCCCTCTTTTCTTCACCACCCCTACAGGGTGGCTTTAGCGCCTTTTGGAGCCCTTCAACAGGGAGAACTCGGCGTGGGGGCGAGGAGACCTGCTCCTCACCTCTGATCTCACCGTCATGTCAGCCGGAAGTCCTTTTGTTTTAATACCAAGTAGACAGTATTGCTTTGACATATAACTTCACTCTTGGTTAAACTTTGTAGGATGTTACAATCTCTGCTTCCTGTGGCTTAATTTTGTTTGTTTTATTACCTCTTTTTGTGTATGTAAAGACGGAAAGCTCTTCGGGGGCAACGGAAAAAGTGAGAAAAGGACTCTCCAACTTCTTGGGTGTTATTTCAGACACATTTGCACCCTCACCAGATAAGACCATTGACTGTGATGTCATAACCCTGATGGCAACTCCATCTGGGACCACAGAGTTGTATGACAGTGCCAAGGTACATTGCAGCCCTTCCAACCCTAAAATAGAGCTCTCCCCCCTACTGTGAATGCCTCTTTTTCATATAATTTTACCTGTCTGTTCTCTTCCAGGCTCGGCTCTATAGCCTTCAGTCTGACCCTGCCACTTATTGCAACGAACCTGATGGTAAGTGGAGAGGTAATCAGAGGCAGGGAAGTTCGGAGTGGGGAATTACATAGAATTAAGTTCTTCTGGAAAATAGGAGAGCCATCTACAAGATAATGACTGCAGTTCATATCGTGTTTTTAGTGTTCATAAAAGCAAACCTTTCAAGAGTACAGGTTGCTGCTACAAAAAACAAATCTTTAGCTCTCAAGTCTACAACAGAAAGATCAAGTAGATCCAGGGCAATAGATGGGAGGCTGGCAGGCAGGTGATATTATAATGGGGAGGCTGAGACTCATTCAGCCACAACTGATCAAAGAATGTTTGGATGGCTACAAGCAAAGTTACTCATGGTAAAATTCTGAGAAATTTGTAAAAGAATCATTGCAAGTGAGATCCAAGTTGCATTTTAAGTGTGTTTTGGGATTTTATGCTGTTTTTTTCCTCATTGCTTTCCCTTTGCCTGACCCCAGTGCCTTCCATTCCAATTCTCTGAATGGTTTCCTGGCTAGGAGATCGGAAAACCACAGGACATGGGCCAGGCTGGGAATGGCTGCGGGGCTTGCTTGACTGTGGGTGTTTGGCAAGACTTCATATTGCCTCTTCCATCACTTCCAAGCTGGAGGGCAGAGAGGGAAAATGTCCCACGTTCCCCTCTTCTGTAGTGGGTAGTGGTGGCATTTGAACATTCCTGTTTAGCATTGAAGGTGACAGTATATTGTCTTCTGTGGTAGGCCAAGCATGCTGGTGAATTTCTCGGTAAGGAAGACTAATGAATTAGGATTTTTTATTCTAGGTAATAAAAGATGGAGTATAATAATATGTTTGTTTGGTAATTATGGTAATTATGGAATTCACAGTACATCTCGGTCTCCCATGCCCCCTCTTTCTAGTATGCTTCTTTAGAACCTTGATTTAATCTATCAGACTCTTCCTTTTTTTTTTGAAAAAAAGTTTTTTATTTTTAAACAAACTTAAAACATATCATCCATTACAATTACAGAAAGTGTATTG
>JANHZT010008188.1:32957-46561 GCA_032468215.1 Stegonotus admiraltiensis | reverse complement strand
ATGTGTATGTGTATGTGTATGTGTATGTGTATGTGTATGTGTATGTGTATGTGTATGTGTATGTATATGTATATGTACATACATATAACATTATATACAGTAATATATTACATGCTGTTATGGAATGTTCATTGTTATGTTCTTTATCTCATGCTATATTATGCACACACTTATATAAAAGCACATTGATGGATACTAAATGCCCCCTCTTCTTTTTTTTGAAATTCAGAGATTGTAACTTTAAATGATTGGACTATGGCCACTTAATTTTTTTTAAAAAAAATTGCATCTCCTTGGACAAGGCAGCTTTTAGCTAAAATTCTTTGGCACTTTTTTGAAAGAGGGTCCTGCACAATGTAATAAAATTTATTCCTAAACCTTGGATTATTAAAGACCTACAGATTTAGCAGAGTCCAGTTCTCAGGGCTGAATCCTCTGTCCTTGACATATTTGTATTTTCAGGGTTGTTGGTTTTTTTTTTCTTCTCTCTTCCTGATACATATACAAGCATTTTTCACAAAAGTTTCTGGCTGCCTTTACTAAAAATTACACTTTTGAACCAGAAAATGCAACAGATTTTTTCTATTTGCAGATACAAATAATGGACATTTTATGATGCTTTATAACACTTGGTTCTTGCATTTATGCTGACATCAGGAAATATTTCCTTGTCATAAAAATACATTTTACAGATTTTTGTCTACATGCCTAGAAACAGACTTCTTTGTTATATTTTTGTTTGATTTAATCATAAATTTTGTTAATGATTACTCAGAGCTCGATATACTTATATGTCAAACAAGAAATGTATTTGGCAGTTTTTCTTGTGACTGAAGCTAGATTTTTTGTGTGTGTACACCAGGGGTGAAATTCACTTACCTTCCCTACCAGTTCGCAAATGTGCACGCATGCACAGAGGCTTAAAACATCACAAAAAAGTGATGTTGTGACATCCGTACAGGTGGGCGGAGCCTCCTGCAGCCGTCGCTACTGGTTTGCCGGAGCCAGATAGAACCGGCTGAATTTCACCCCAGTGTACACCCAAGAGTTCAACCAAAAGTAGAATTGAGCTGAATATGATCTGCTTTTGGCTGCCAAGAATAAACTATTTCACCTAACATTCGGTCTTCTCCATTTATGAGCAGCAATTGTTAGATTTCAAATTCAGAGCTTCACAAATCAGAGGATCCAAAGAACCAATTTCAGAAAGATACAAGGAGCAGCAAGAAGTAGAACTGATATCAGTACTTAGAACCAGACACAAGTGGTATTTCTAATGCTCGTATTTATTATTTTTCCTTAAAATGGAAATTATTCTTAAATAACCTGATACTAATTTCCAAATTAATATGCTGAGTACCAGAATTGCAGAAGCAAACTCCTTGATTTTGCTCCGGTTGTGATGGGGTTGTAATTGCTGTTTGAAATATGAAAGTGCATATCACAAAGTAGCGTGTTTTCTAATTAATTCCAATAAATATTTTTCTGTTTTATTTCTTGCTCTAATCTACCAGGAGTCTAGGTATGTAAAGTATGGAATATGGTGGAAAGGGAAGGGAGGGAGGGAGGGAAAGGAAAGGGAAAAAAGGTAAAAAGAAAAAAGAAAGAAAAGAAAAGATGAGATGAGATGATGGTAGTGGTTTTTGCAATTAGACCTACAAGCAAATTATAGCCTCATAACCATGATGATGACACCATAAACCCATTCATTTCAGCATCTAAAATTCTTCCATGACTGCTGATGAAAATGTTTATCAGTTTGCTATTAAAGAAAGTAAGTTTTCTAACAGTACCAATAAGCAAATGCATAGAAGTGCTGAATTTTGATCTTTTAAAAATACTCCCTACTCTGGGTTTAAATTTAATATTTTTCTCAAAGCAGGTGAAAATGTTATAATTAGTTCATCCACTAAGAATAATGGGTCACTTTGACCCAATGCCAACTAACACTAAAGATGTCTAAGGATTTGTGTTTGTTCAGTGTGAACAAAATCTGACTGCTTGGTTCTGCAGCTCTTCTGATATTTTATTTTCCTCAAAGTTTTTGCTGCTGTATAATTTTTTTTTAATGTTTTATCTGGCAATATTCAGGCTGTTGGGCTTCCAATAGATTTTACTGTAGCAAGGTGGATTAACAGCAGCTATTGTGTTGAAAATGCATTAATTTAACTTTTGCAGGCCATGTGACATTTATAATCATTGGGCAGAAAGTTTTTGTCATTTTGTCATGGTGGAAAAAAAAGGCAATCTTATATTGTCATCCGCTTGCTTTCAAAAAAATAAATGAACAACTGGAATATATTTTTTTTAAATAAAGTCTTCCCCACTCAAATTTCCAGGTACAGTTTTTCTTTTACAGTATGTTTGCTTAGATTAATATTTTGTCTTCTTAGTCTGCATGACTGAGTCCATTCTAATTGTTTTCAAACTGTCTTCATTTGTGTCTCATAAAAATAGGAAGATGTAGGCTGCTAACAAGTTGACAATATTATCGCCGTATTTGGCATTGATATTAGTACACTTCTGTTGTGTGACAATTATTTTCCTTAGCATACCATATGGTAAAGAAAATGTTTTCATTCACCCACACATGATGAACGTTTTCTTGCAAGACGCATACAGCTTTTAGAAGTCAAAAGCTGAGCATTTCCCAACCTAGCAAGCATCAAAGGCCTCTTTTAAACTTTATGTAGGTAAGATCTAGCATTCCCATTCCTTCTGCCATGACAAGAGTAGCTGAAAAGACAGATGGGCAGCTGTGTTTTACTGGCAGAATTCCTAGAGCCTTATTCCTGCTGTTTCAGTTTATTAACATCTTTCTAAAGTTGCTTTCATAATGCTACCAGTAATACATTTACAAGTCTCTCATCAATACTCTATTTTTGAAGCCATCTCTCAGGTCATTCCATTCCATCACTGTGAAGGCCAGTAACTCAATAATGATAATGCTGATGGCATAAAGAAATTCTTTATCTCTATTGTATGTCATTATTATGGCATTATCATTACCTGGATTAGTTGTGCTGCCTCTCCCTGGGATTATATGTATCTGTCTAAATTCAGATATGGAGCAGCTTCTGACTTTGATTGGCTTGGAGTATTTTTCAGGGAATTGTTCTGGATTCCATTACACAATGAACACTTTCCAAACACTACATGGAAATTGATGCCTCAGAGCTGTTCACTGTCAAAAGTGAGTACTTTTTGGACATGGCCAGAAATCACTTTTGTCTTTTGATCATTCCTGTTGCCAAAGCACTTGAAGCATGGTCTAGTGGTTAAAGCATCAGGCTAGAAACCAGGAGACTGGGAGTTCTAGTCCTGCCTTAGGCATGAAAAACCAGCTGGGTAACTTTGGGCCAGTCACCCTCTCTCAACCCAATCCACCTCAAAGTTTTATTGTTCAGTAACTGTTTCATACTTATGACCACTGTGGTGTCCTGGAGTCATGCAATACCCTTTTGTGACCTTCTGACAAGCAATGTTAATGGGGAAGCCAGATTCACTTAACAACCGTGTTACTAATTTAACAACCACTTAACAACTGTGGCAAGAAAAGTCGTAAAAATGGGGCAAAACGCACTTAACAAATTTCTCACTTAGTGACACAAATTTTGGTCTCAATTCTGGTTGTAAGTCAAGGACTACCTGTATTTACCCTGCACATGATAGCTGGATGGTGGTGTGTTGTGAAATTGTCACCAAAACACCCCTGAAATCAATGTATGGGGCTTGCCCGTCATCTTATTGTGCAGATGCACTATCCCAAATAGTGAGATCCTTGGTGTTCTCTGAGCTTGGTTGTTTTCTTGCAGACATTTCATTATCACACTGATGATGTTACCCAGTCTGGTAATGAAATGTCTTCAAATAGTCTTTTCTATCGGTACTCAAAAAAAAAATGTTTTGAATATGCCTAATAATAAACTTTCCTGACTTATGTCAATGATAGAGACTCCAGGATGCACTCCACAGGTACACATATTGTTGTAATGGGTGTTTCCTGGCATGAAAGAGGAGATAAAAGTAGAGCCTAGATAGGGAAGCCAAATACAACTACATGATTTAACCATATTCATATTAATAACGAAGCTATCCTCTGACTTCATATGAGCCTCAAAACTAGCATGGATAGAAGCTCTTTGGGGTTATTCCAAACTCACTTGAAATCTCTCTGATTAAAATTAATCCAAAGAACACTGATTCGTTGTTTGGGAACTCACCATGTTAGCAAAGGCAGCAGTATGGTGCATCAGAAAAGCTGATATAAGGTATGGTTTTGCAGTTGCTCATGAAATATCTTGGTAGAGGGGGAAGGATTTATATATCAATGGGTTGATGCTCAAAATGCCTGATCATCCCCGTGTTGGGGATGTATGAATGGCATGAATGGAATGAATTCCCTCCTTAGGCTAGACTTTCAATCCGCCAACCCTCGCCGCTGGGAGGCAGGACCAGTAAAATGGTTCCGCCCCAGGCGCCTGATGGACCCTGAGAGGTTCCTGACAGAGCTTGGGACTTTCCCTGCTTCCCAATTCCGCGATTCGGCCAAGGCGCTGGTGGCATCCTGGGAGCGGGTGGCTGCTGGCGCCTTGGACCAAATTGCACCTTTGCAGCCTCTGACTCGATGCAAATCCTGGGTGGCTCCTTGGTTCTCCATGGAGCTCCGGGAAATGAAGCATCGGAAAAGACGCCTAGGGGAGTGTTGGAGATCCTCCCGGTCCGAATCTGACCAAACACAGCTAAGAACGCATATTAGGTCTTATCTTGTGGCGATGGAAGTGGCGAAGTGGAATTACTTCACCGCTCTCATTGCATCTGCAGAAAACCACCCAATGGCCCTGTTTAGAGTGACCTGCTCCCTCCTTCATCAGGGGCGAGGGAAGACCCCTTACAGGGCAAAGCTGAGGATTTTGTACTGTTTGTGCAAGATAAAATCGCTCAGATCCGGATTGGTTTGGACTCTGACTGGGCAGGATCCTCTGGGGAGACCGGGGCTTGTCTCGGGAGTAGTATCTGGGTTGAGTTTGACCCTGTTTCCACCGATGAAGTAGACAGGATTATGGGTAGACTGTGAGCCTCCACGTGTTTGTTGGACCCTTGTCCCTCCTGGCTGGTCTTGGCTGCTTGGGAGGTGACTGGAGACTGGATCCAGGCAATTGTCAACTCTTCTTTGAGAGAGGGGGTCTTCCCCGACACCCTTAAGAAGGCGGTGGTTCGGCCCCTCCTCAAGAAGCCTACCCTGGATCCAGACTCTCTTAATAACTATCGGCCCATCTCCAGCGTGTCAAGACCGTGGTGGCGCAACAGCTCCCACAATTCCTGGAGAAAGCAGAATACCTAGACCCATACCAATCTGGCTTCTGGTGTGGGCACAGCACGGAAACGGCATTGGTCACTCTGGTGAATGATCTCTGGTGGGCCTGGGATGGGGGTTGTTCCTCCATCCTGGTCCTAATTGACCTCTCAGCGGCTTTTGATACCATCGACCATGGTATCCTTCTGCAGCGACTTGAGGGGTTAAGGGTGGGAGGCACTGTGTTACAGTGGTTCTCCTCCTACCTCTCAGGTCGCTTGCAGTTTGTTTGGGCAGGGGGGCAGAGGTCCACCCCGAGGCCCCTAATGTGTGGGGTGCCTCAGGGGTTGGTTCTCTCCCCCCTACTCTTTAACATCTATATGAAGCCACTGGTTGAGATCATTCGTGGTTTCAGGGTGAGATATCATCAGTACACTGATGATACTCAGTTATACACTCCACCCCGAACCACCCCGGGGATGCCCTTTCTGTGATGTCCTGATGCCTGGAGGCGGTGCGGGTCTGGATGGGTAGGAACAGGCTCAGGCTCAATCCTTCCAAGACTGAGTGGTTGTGGATGCTGGCATCTCGGGTTCTAGAGATCCCATCACTTGTGGTGGGGGGGAGGTACTTCCCCCCATTGAAAGGGCTCACAACTTGGGTGTCCTCCTGGATTCCCAGTTGTCTCTAGAAGACCATTTGATGGCCATGACCAGGGAGGCCTTCACACAGGTTCACCTGATGCTCCAGTTGTGTCCTTTCCTGGACCAAGATGCCCTTCGCACGGTCACTCATGCCCTGGTTACTTCCCTCTTGGATTACTGCAATTCCTCTACATGGGGCTGCCCTTGAGGTGCATCCAGAGGCTCCAACTGGTCCAGAATGTGGCTGCGTGGGTTGTTATGGGAGCCCCTTGGTACTCCCGTGTAACACCTCTCCTGCGCAAGATGCACTGGTTACTGGTGGCCCTCCGGATTCACTTCAAGGTGCTGATACTTACCTATAAAGCCCTACATGGCTTAGGTCTGGGATATTTGTAGGACCATTTCCTGCCTGATTCCCACTGTCCTGTCCGCTCACATAGGGTTACCCTCCTTAGGGTCCCGTCAACCAAACAGTGCCGTTTGGCAATGCCCAGGGGTAGGGTGTTCTCTGTGGGCACCCCTGCCCTCTGGAATGAGCTACCCACTGAGCTTTGGATGATGCCTGACCTCCTAAGTCTGACCCTGGGTTTTTATTATTTATTGGGGTTTTAATTGGTTTTAAGGTGGGATTTTATTACTACGTGTTTTTAATTTCTGTTCACCGCCCTGAGTCCTCCGGGAGAAGGGCGGCATATAAATTCTGAAAATAAATAAGTAAATAAATAAATAAGTAAGTAAGTAAGTAAGTAAGTAAGTAAGTAAGTAAGTAAATAAATAAATAAATAAATAAATAAATAAATAAATATCACAGGTGAGGAAAAGAATAGTTTCTGGTTTTTCAAATGTCTCCAAGTGTGGTGGTACTCTCCCTGCCCCATACTTATTTATCCCTTTCTTCCCTCTCTTCATTTTACAGTATGTCATATTCCTATCTTTCCTCCATTATTATATAAAGACAGTTCATCTATAACTAGTTTTTAACTTAGTTCTCTATCATACACACAGAGAGAATAACAGAGTAACAGAATTGGAAGGGATCTTGGAGGTCTTATAGTGACTAAGCTAGTCCAACCCCCTGCTCAGGCAGGAAGCCATTTCAGACAAATGGCTGTCCAATTTCCTTAAAAAAAAACTTCCAATGTTGGAGCATTCACAACTTTTGGAGGCAAATCGTTCCACTGTTTAATTGTTCTGTCAGGAAATTTCTTCTTTGTTCTACAGTAGGTTGCTTCTCTCCTTGATTAGTTTCCATCCATTGCTGCTTGTCCTGCCTTCAGGTGCTTTGTAGAACAGGTTGACTCCCTCTTCTTTGTGACAATCCCTTAGACATTGAATACTGCTATCATGTCACCACTGGACAAATCTTTTATTATGAGAAGCCTTCTCTTCTTTGCACTACATAGTATATATGTGGGTGACTTTTGTGCCCAGTAATGCTCCTCTCCCAGTCCCAACTGGACCAGAGTGTGGGTGTGTTTATAGCACAGACATTACCAACAAAGTGATCAAAAATGGGGACAGGTGAGATGATGCTGAACCAGACTGTGCTAATGGAAGGTTGGTACTTTGGAAATTCTTCAGAAGTGGTCTGAGTATGCTCAAAAGACAAATAATGTAAACCCAAAGATATGATTTTCCACAAACTTCATTTCATTCTGGTAAAAAGAAAACAAAAGGTTAAAACACTATTGCTATATTATCAAGCAAAGAAATCTAGAAGGAGAAAGAATAAATGCCATGGTAAAGAATGAGCAAGCTGAGAAAATAGTGTAGTTTCTCTGGAACAATATTTTCTCCAAATCTCCTTCAACCAAGGCAGTATCATTTTATGATAAAGTCCCAGATTAAATTTCTGGTATTCTCAGGCAAGACTCCAAAATGCAGATCCTGTCACTCAGTGTAAACATTATTGAGGCAGGACTGAGATTCTGGCTTACTGTAATGTACAATTGTATAACTAAACAATATTTTTCTTTGTTCCTGTGTCCATGTGTTTGTATGAAATTATTGGCTTTTTAAAAAACATTTGTTGCTGCATTCATTTTACAGTAGAATACAGCTTTAGTTTTACTTGTTAAAAACAATAAGCTGAAAAAGGACCAGCTTGCATTTTTGAGAGCTACATGAAAAGCTTGCCAGTGTTTTCTCTTGTTTTTGTCAGTGATTTGAAAAGGTTCGCTATAAATGGTGTATATAGCCAATATCTGATTATGGTAAAGAGGGAAGGCATAAACTACCATTAGAGCAAATAAAATTAGCAAACGGTTTTAGCAAATGTCTCGGCCCTTCTATTTAATAACGATTCAGTTTTTGAAAAGGAAGCTGTCTACTATTCTCTGCAGTAATTATTTTTTGAAGGATTCTTGAGATGTCAACTTGTTTAATGCCAAGGGTTGGTGGGGAAAAGGAAGCAGCTGCCTTATGAGATTTCTCTTCTTCCCCTTGTGGAAATCACGAAGATTGGTGTCAATATGCATACACATGCGCATACACAGGCACAAACCAACACACATATACATATACACATACACACAAAGATTCTTAGCAGCCCTTAGTCTCTGAAAAACCAGATGCAGATGAAAGAATGTTGTCTGCAGAATGTCATTCACATTGACTGCCATTTACTCCTGAACTCCTCATTTCATTGATCTAAAAACCATTTCAGAGCAAGGGTGGAGGGTGGGGTATTTTGAACCTGAAGAGAAATGAAATAAAATGGTTCATCTTTTATTGTTGCTCAAGTTCAATAAGTCAGCCTTCCTCAATTTGCTGGTTTTCAGAATGGTTGGATCTCAGCTTTCCATATTATCTAGCCATAATGTGTCTATAAGTAGCTACAAGGATCAAAATCATGCAAGCCATGGTATTTCCTGTGTTGCTCTATGGAAGTGAAAGTTGGACTTTATAGAAGAAGGATAGCAAAAGTATTGATACTTTTGAACTTGGATGTTGAAAATGATTCATAAGAATATAGTGGAGAGTCAAGAAAACAAACTGATGGATCATTGAAAAAAATCAACCCAGAGTTCTCACTTGAGGGACAAATGACCAGGCTCAAATAATCCTACTTTGGACACATTATGTAAAGACCCAGATTGCTGAATATGCTCTAATGATGAGAAAACTAAAAGGAAAGAGAAGAATAAGGTGATCAGCAGCAAGGTAGAATAACTCAGTTACAGAGGCAATGAGCACACCATTGGAAGGCATTAAAGAACAGGTTAGGGATGGTCTTGGAGGAAATCTACCAATGTGGTTGTTAGCAGTTGAAAACAACTTGATGGCTATTAATCAATCAATATTACCTACCCAATATCAATGGTCATGATAAGCTAAGGATTTATAGCAACTGGTTATATCATTGAGCTCCAGGTTGAGGAAATCTGAAATAAAGTTTGAGTAATAAAGGTATACTATTAAGGAGGATACATTTCTCTGTGCATGTGTGCTTGTGTGCATGTATGAGTGTATATATATGTATATACATGTAAAAAGTGTTTTCCCGCATCATTAAAAATCTGTTGGTTAAAGTGCTTAAAATCCTGGCTAAAATCCCAGCTTAAAATCCTCTAAATTGCCAACAAAATACTTTGTAAGGTCTTTTGAAACTTTGGCTAGAATCCTAACCAACACTTTAAAGGTTTTCTTTTTTGGCAACGTTATATTGTACGTATACATATACATACAATACATATTATATACATATACATACATGCAGTGGTACCTTGATACACATCATTAATTGGTTCCTGGAGGCATGATGAGTACCAAAAATGATGAGTAACAAACAAATTTTTCCCATAAAGAATAATGTAGTGAATCACAAGGCAGCCGACACTGACAAATTCTAGCTTGTGTGTTGAATACCAAACACAAGATGAGTACTGGGACAAAATTTTCACATCAAAATGCGTTGTCAAATCCGATGAGTTTCAAAGCAGTTGAGTACCAAGGTACCATTGAATGTATGTATGTATAAACATATGTATGTACATGCATGCATGCATGCATACATTATAATTATAATTCAACACTATATATTTTTCCCTGGAATATAGTCCCTAAAATATTGCAATAAGCTTTGTTTCCAGGTGTTTAATAATCCAGGCTACATAAGAGAGAAAAGAAAGGCTGGGCAAAGGTATTTAATTTTGTTCTCCATTTTTATATTTGTTTTCTGTACAAGTAAAGTCCATACTTTATTTTATTCATTGTATACTAATTATCATCCAGTACCACTTCTCTAAAACCTCATCAAAAAGGCTGCTTGAAATTAATAGCTGAAATTCAGCATTGAAGCCATGTGACATGAGCTCTGTCTTCTATATTCAGATGACACTTGCCCAAAATGCCATATGGATTTAGTTTACCATATATATTCCATATGAGTTAGCATATTTAATTGTGGTTCTCCTGATATGAATTATTGATTGTCCATAATATCACCTGAAATTGCTTACAGAATTCATTATTACCTACAGAGTTTTGGCATCCACTGTGCAAGCTTAAAGGCTATAACCAAGCAAGGAATATAAGAAATATATTAGGAAATGCTGCTGCTCATTTTAAAAATGCACACATTGTTTAGAGAGCACTCTTGTGATAACCTGAGGCACTGCAAGGCTGATGAAGAATCTAGAGGTAAGTACTTTAGAAACTGAAGTGTAAAAAAATAAACTACTAGGCATTTAAGCCAAAAGGATTTTTTTTAAAAAAAAATACTGAATGTTTAATAAGGTTATAGGCCTTTTGTTGTGGGGATTTGACCTCTCCATTTCACACTGAAATGGAGCACCAGGAAAATCTGACATTCCATATAAACACAAAAGAATTCTAACTACAATTCTACAAAATGTCCATGTAAATCATCACTGATTGCAGTAAAATGTTATTCTATTCTACATCATCATATCCTCCCTGCCAGTAGATTCAGCTGTTAAAATTATTTTAGGTACTTCACTACCTAATATTAAATATTTCATACTAAATACTTAAAGCATTTAGGCTTTTTATTACCTTAGACTACCTTTTGATTTATTGCAATTAAAAGCTTGATTCCCATCTGTTCCCTGGTCTTCCACCTAATTGCAACAGTATGTACCAGCAAGAAGTTTGCAGGATATTTTATTTCTCTTTCATAAACTTTCAGAGAGCTTTCGGCAGTAGGAAAGTCATATCGAAAGGAGATAAAAAATACGTTGGTTTTCCTTAGTAGCTTTCTGTGTAAATGCACTGATAAATTGCATTTTTGGCCTGCAATCCTTAGAATCTTGTGACAGAAACCAGATATCCACAATATGGCCAATGATCTGGGTAGCTTTGGATGGATTTCTTCATATTTACTGAAGTTGAGTGAAGGACTCCTGTATTTCCATCTAGCTGTGAGGGGTAAAGATCCAAGGCTCAAACTCCATTTTGCAAAATCATTTTTAAAACTTTTTTTCTGTATCTTTTTATTTTTTAACCATGGCTGTGGAAGCAGTCTCTGACTAAGCAAAAAATAAATAGACACAATGGTTTAATTCTTCCTTAATTTATACCATTCTTTAATTCCATAGATGGAAAAAAAGGGGCTTATTTATATAGAGGTAGTCCTTGTCTTATGACTAGTCACTGACCGTCTCAAGTTATGACAGTCCCCCTGAAAGGGACTTATGACCCGGATTTGAAGTTCTTCCCCTGGTCACATGATTGTATTTTGGGTGTTCGGCAACCAGCGTGCATTTAAAGTCATTTGCAATGCTCCCACAGTCACATTATTGCAATTTATGATGTTTTTGCTGGAAACCAACAATTTCTTCCATTTTTGTAAAAAAAAAAGATCCATAGTGAACAATGGGTTTGCCTATTGATGATGGCGTTTGGTTTACAACTGCTGCAAAAAAGTAACAAAATTGGGTGTGGTCATAAGTTGACCCACTTAACATCCATAACAACTAGTAAGTACTTGGATATGGTACTATCAAGAAACACCTGGGCTGTAATCTGAATATGCCATGAAAGTAAACAGAAATTAAATATCGACAAGAAAACTACATGAACATGAGGTCACTAGGAGTTAAAATGAAGGTGAAGGAAAGTTGACTTTGTATCCTTCTTACATATAGAAAAGCAGCTCAAGGATGCAATTTGGTATTGGAAAACTGCAGAAAGGTATAAAATTAAAGAAGTTGGTTCTTCCTCTTCTTATACATAGCCTAAAGGAAAAATACTATAATACAGGAAGAATATACCAATCTTTATTTTTTTTATTTTCAAACTTGGCCCTTGAATTTTACTTTTTAGCAACAAAGACAAGCTTTACAAGACTATAGATGATTTTTTAAAAAAACTGAAAGACATAAATTAGAATACTTATCTCTGATAGGTTCTAGTATTCTTGAGATATTCCAGAAATGCAAATGTTGCAGTCTGTATAGCTCTCATATGCCTTAATCCACCATGCGTTGAAAGGTAAGGGAGTTACACCTGTTTAGTAGAAAATGCCATCTTCTTTGGTAGGGGTTCATGCATTTAACAATAAAACCCTTAATGAGACAGTGATTATAAGTCCATCTTACCCTATAGAAGAGAGCCTTATGTACATCTATTTTAGCTGCCAAATAAAGCTGGGGAATCTGATATAATCTATTTCTTGCATTATTAATAAAATTGATAGGCTTCATTAGTTGAAGTGTTGACACTCATGTTTTTCCATGAGTTGGAAGAGTAAGAATGAACATTTTTCAAATATGGCCACGCCAGTCTGGGTGTATCTCAATTTTGCATAATTTAACAAGAAGCTATAGTAGTACCTTGGTACTCAACAGCTTTGAAACTCATCAAATTTGGTATTTAACACATTTTGACATGGAAATTTTATCCCAGTACTCATTGTTTGTTTGATACTCAGCGCACAAGCTAGAGCTTGTCGGTGCTGGCTGTCTTGTGACTATATTATTTCTTAGGGGAAATATTTGTTTGGTACTCATTGTTTTTGGTACTCATCACACCTCCCAGAACTAATTAACAATGAGTATCGAGGTACCACTGTAATTTCTTACTGCCATGTAAGAGAGGAGGGTTTATTCCCATCATAGATCAGCATGAGGTTCCACACGTAAAACAAAGGAGATTCTTACAAAGGTCTTCCTTACAATATCAGGAACTATTTCTAAAACTGATCATACCTCATTCTGACATGCATCCCATTATATCTTTCCCCAAACACAAGGGACAGAAAAAAAAATTATCCAGGACTTGAGTTGCCAGTATGTTCTTCCCTTTGTGCTAGTAGGTGCTTGGGTGGGTTTAGGTGTACACCATGTGTATATAAAAATGCAAGTTTAAAAGACAGCCCCACACTCTCCTGATCCTGTGTTGTTCCTTTACGGGAAGGCATGAAAACAGAACAAAACAGGAGTCATGGCCCCATTGGAGTCAGCTAAGTTTTAAAGTGGTCATGTACGTCTGTGTGTGTGTGTGTTAACAGAGGAAGTTTTGTTTTTGAATGAATAAAAAGAAACAAAAAGGAGAGAGTAACTGTAGTTCTTTTTTATTTATTTTTTTAAAATCACAGATTGTGTAGGCATGCCTTTCCTTTGCAGGGTGGTGTCTGAATCTGGCTACAATCAATGCCTTTAAATTGGCTGTTTCTTATCGTTCTCTTTTGCTTCCCTTACTAT
>JANHZT010008188.1:2668-12990 GCA_032468215.1 Stegonotus admiraltiensis | reverse complement strand
GGCCGTCATGGAAGCCATGAACTCCCGAGCTGTCTCAGATGTCTCACCAGCAGATGGCAGGTTAAAGTCCCCCATGACCAACAGCCTGGGGGTTTCAACCGCCACTTCGGCTATGACTCCGAGCAGCTATAGTAACTGTGGAACATTTAGGCTGATAAACCAAGATTATAATCTTGCGAATAAAGCAAACAATAGAAGGCATTCTTATTAGTTTGTGAATTTTCTGCATTTAATTTTCATTTTATAGGAAAATACATAACCATGCTCTATATGAGTCCAATTAGGCTTGATCCTTGAAGTTTGCCCTGCCATGGGGCTCCTTGTGAAAATATACAGAGCTGCTGTGATTTTGGGAGATGAATAGGAGAAAAAAACCCCTGCAGAACATTGCTTTAATTTTCATGCAACAAAGTTAATTATTTCCCAAAATCTACCGCGTCTTTATAACAATTAGCACTTGGGGTTTTTTTTTTCTTTCCCATTTTCCTCAAATTAATGATAGATGTAAAAAAATTATCTTGTTTTATTTGTTTTTGGATTTTTTTTAAAAAATGGAAACTTAAGCAACATTTTTAATTATAAACACCATCTACCATAACTTGTTGAGCGAAGTCATTTTTTTAAATACTTTAAAGGAACAAGAAACCCATGGCACATACTAATAAGTTTTCAGTAACAATGTAAATAATTAATATTTTGGATAAATGATATTTTATACTGAAGATAAAAAGTGACCTTTCCATTCAGTGGCTCTAAAAGTAGGGGTGATTATCCTTAAGGGAGTAACTTGGACATATCCTGGGGGATAATGAAGCAATTTGCAATTGCAGGTTTGTCAGTTGAAAATCTAGTTTGGGAATGCAGCTGCCAAGAAACTGGATTAAAAATAGGGTTTGTTTCCTTTTGTGGGAGTAATGACATTATTTGTGACTAAGAAAAGGGTAATTGGGTCAACTGGTTTAGTTGCTAGTTTAGTATTATAGGTTAAGGGTTCCTCTCTGCATCTTTTAGTTCACTGTTAATTACCACTATGGCCAACTTTGTTAAATTGTAGAACAATGCACTTCTGGTTCTGAAAACGATCTGTCTATTAGTCCTTTTATGCGAATATAGATGTGAAAAAATGTGAGATATTAACAACATTTAGCAAAGACCTTTATATAGTTATTACAGCATATGAAGAAACTGCAAATACCTATCCAATCATAAGATGTCTTATTAAATATGTAATATATAATTAGACTTACAATTGATGGATGGCATTAATTGTTGCTTGGTTTCGCAAGCAGCATTTGTAATATGGTGATCATATTCGTACGTGCTGGTAGATGATGTTGGAAATCACTCATACTAAAAGAGGCTGTGGTTGACAGCATGACGCACTGTGATGCATGTATAACAACATAATATTGTCTTTTTGAGCCCACCCACAGTTCATTAAAAACAATGATGAATGTAAAATGGAACTTATCAAATACATGCTCTCAATTCAGTGCATTAGAATTTTCTTCTGTGTATTGGGTTCTTGGATATACACATTAGTGCGCACAATATTTTCTCAGGTTAAAAATGTTTAAAAACTCAATTTCCCTAATTCATCTGCTGACCCCATCAAATATATGTATCAGTAAGCATGCGTGTTTGTGGGTATATATGAAAAAAAAAAAGTCCAGCTGGGTAACCTTGGACCAATCATTCTCTCTCAACCCAACTCAACATACAATGTTATTGTTGTGGGGAGAATAGGAAGAAGAAAAAGTAATGGTATGTTTGCTGCCTTGAGATGCATATGGGGAAAAAAGTGGGATAAAATAAATTCTAAAAATGTGTGAGTAAACGGATGATACTGCTTTAGATGTCAATCCAAATGTAATAATTGAACAACTGATTTGTTTTTCACAAATAATCAGCATAGTGAGAGGAGCTTTATGAGGTAGTTGAACCAATTTTGAGTGGATCCTTCTGTCAGAAAAAGATGCTGTGATAAAACATAGAGTTGAAGTTAGCTAAAGGAGTAAATAGTGTCATTGTGTCAGAGGAATAAATAGAGCCAATGGACGCTGCAATCTCTGTTCCTTCAACCTAACAAACTTTGGGATACCATCCCTCTTCCTTTGTTCCTTTAGTGCAGGAACCAGACCAAATTAGGAGAATGAGAAGAGAATACGTTAGAGACAATGTGAGATGTGCGGCAACTGCACATAGCCCTGTCAATGTTACAGAGTTGGTTATGAGATATCAGAATGGAGTGATCTCTATTGGGATGAGTGATTGTAGAAGAAGAAGGATAAATTGGATTGTATTTTATTTTCAAAAGCTACTGATTGCACAGAACAGAACAGGGGCTTTTGTAATATTTAACAGATATACTTTTTCCAAGTATATGGAGTTTTATGACACAGTACATAGATTTTACTAGTTTTGTTTTGTTTAAATGTTGTATTATGCCCTAGCAAAAAGCGAAAAAAAGTATTCTGAGAGTAAATTAAGTTTCTTGTATTCTGGAGGGAGGGAGGGAGAGACAGAGACAGAGACAGAGAGAGAGACAGAGACAGAGAGAGGGAGGGAGAGAGAGAGACAAAGAGAGAAAGGGAGGGAGAGAGGGAGAGAGAGAGAGACGGGGGGAGGGAGAGAGAGAGAGATTTATGAAGCCATAGTTTTGCTGTTTCAGGGCAGTGTCCATATACATGTAGACATATACTCCTGATAGAATCAACTGGAACTTAGAGGACTGTTTCAGTGGCAAATAACTAATTCATAATGTATTACTCTGTTGACACTATCTCTTCAGATCCTGAGACACCTAATACATTATTGTGGTGAGGAGAAAAAATAACAAACAAAAGGTGTTATACACTGAACATTCACTAAACAATGTTCGCATTTCTGATTCTGACACACCTGTAGGAATGACTATATGTTTTCTACCAGAGGATAAAAGAACTGCTTGGATCTGCAGTTTGCATACATTTCAAAGCTCTTCTTGATTCTAGTGAAGGGTGTCCATAACAGTGGTGAAATTCAATTTTTTTTACTACCGGTTCTGTCGGTGTGGCTTGGTGGCCATGGTGTGGCTTGGTGGGCGTGGCAGGGGAAGTATGCTGCAAAATCTCCATTTCCACCCCATTCCAGGGGAAGGATACTGCAAAATCTCCATTCCCACCCCACTCCAGGGGAAGGATACTACAAAATCCCCATTCCCTCCCTACTCCTGGGGTAAGAATATTGCAAAATTTCCATTTCCATCCCACTCTGGGACCAGCCAGAGGTGGTATTTGTGGTTCTCTGAACTACTCAAAATTTCTGTTACTGGTTCTCCAGAACCTGCCCGGATTTCACCCTGGTCCATAATGATTTGGACATGTGTGCATATGTGAGAGTTGTGCAAAACACAAATGCACACATGCCCAACAAAGTAGTGTTTATCATATACTAATTGATTCAGAAGATCTACTACCTGGGAAAATGTGGATTGCTGTTAGACTTAGACTGGGCATTTTTGGATAACTGAATGAAATATGTCCTTGCAAATTCTTTAAGTAGTGTATAATGACTGCAGAGGGCATAACAGATTAGGTGGCAGCACATACAAGCACTGCTAAGTAAAATGTAGGCATTCTGAATACCCACTCTTAAGCTTTACAGCTTATGTGAATGAATTTAACCTATTTGTATTTCTTCTGCTTCTTCTTTTATATTATCACAGAGTTCCCACTGTGTTAATAAGTTTTTGTATTGAAGGAACTTGCTGCGAAATACAGAAAAGAATGAACAAAAAGGGCAATAAAGGAAAGGAGAAAGGAAATGGGATTCCTGAAGTATGTAATGCCATCAGTAAGATCTCAGTTGCAACCTTTGAGGGTTTTGAGAAGCATATCACTGTTTTCTTTGGGAAAGGGAGGGAGGGGTTAGATTAAATTTATATTGATTTTGCATGCCTCTTGGAATCTGGATATGCTGTACAACAGTTATACAGCATTTCTGTTTAACAGCTGACTGTAAATTTTACACATAGTTGAAAACATCTTTAGCAATTTTTCGGTCGGATATCTGTTTATTGTCCGGACATTTGGTCTAATTCACACATTATTTGACTATTATCAAATTCAGTACAGAAATTTGTTTTTATCTATAACATTAAGGAACTTATCATACATAGGAATGATAACTGAAATGTGTGGTTCACAAAGTAGGATATATCCATACTGCTAGTTTGTCCTGTTTCAAGTACAGGCTATTAAGTGTTTCTGGAGGACAGACAACTTCTTTGTGACATATGCCTCTGTTTTCCTGTTCTATATTGAAAGTAGTATTTTCTATCTTACGTCAGCAAAAAAACACTGCTAATTTTGCAGCTACAATTTTCTTTCTTTCGGCTAACCTTATTCTTTGAATAAGACATTCAAAAAAGTGATGCAGTGACTCAGTGGCTAAGATGCTGAGCTTGTTGATCAAAAGGTCAGCAGTTCAGTGGTTCAAATCCCTAGTGGGGTGAGCTCCCGTTACTTGTCCCAGCTTCTGCCAACCTAGCAGTTCAAAAGCACGTAAAAAATGCAAGTAGAAAAATAGGGTGTTCTGCACCAGCTTCGGATTCCCAAAGAATGTGACACACACCAGCTTCACAACTGTTTAATTCCAAACAAACCCCTTTCAAGAATGCAGGCTTTCCATGCAAAGGGTCCTTATCAAAGTTGTTATGAATAAAGTCCGACAAAGGTTGGCAACCAGCCCAGAAAACCAGATATGAGAAGTCCCGCGCTCTCCAAGATGCTCTGTAGTAATGAGACACAACATGACGCCAGGCTCCTCGTCATCGGGATCAGCCACGATCCGTGCAGGCGGTTGGCGGGCCACAACACAGGGTCCAACTTTGGTGGGAAGGTAACAGCGTTCCGTGTGCCTTTGGCATTTAGTCATGCCGGCCACATTACCATGGAGATGTCTTCGGACAGCGCTGGCTTTTCGGCTTTGAAATGGAGACGAACAAAGTCCCCTAGAGTCTGGAATGACTAGCACATATGTGCAAGGGGAACCTTTACCTTTACCTTATTCTTTGAATGGCAATAAGAATGTCCCCTCACTTGTGTCAGAGGTCACTGCTCTACAGCTACTGATACCAATAGTGTAGTAACAACAACATGTGGCTTTCATGCAGAAGTAGCTTCATTTGAAACCAAACTATATATTTTTATATTACTATTTTTCTTTTCTTCAGCTACCTCCTCCCTCCCTCCCTCCCTCTCTTTCTCTAATAAGTTTATGGGTATTCAACTGAAATACTTCAAGTGTCAGAGAGAACGGGAAAAGATTACAGCAGTGAAGCTTGTTATTAAAACAGCAGAAATCTAGGTACCTGTAATGTGTTTGTGGCAGTCTGTTAAAATTAAAGCTTGAATAATTATCCCAACAAAAATTCCTTATATTGTACAGGCATTTCAAATTCTTCCTCACATATTATTAGTGTTATAAATAAATGGTTTACAATTCCAGTGAGTTAATGGGAAGAAATAAATGTTGTAAAAATAAATATTATTTAAGATTGAAGTATATATTTAGGGGGATTCCCATTTTTATACCAGTGTTTTATCCAGATTGATAAATATGTACATTTGATGCAGAAATTTTCAAAGTTAAAATTTTAAAACCCATTTTAGAAACCTTCCAAAAGGCTAGCATAGGTGGGACTAACCTCACCTCAGGAAGGATGATGTTCTGGGAGGCGGGAGCCATAGCATCAAAGACATATCTTTTAGGCCCCATCAGATGGAACTCTTTAACAAATGGAACCCACAATTTTAAGGGGTGGATAGATGTGATCAGGAAGAGGCAATCCCTCAAATAATCCGGTCCCATGACATACAGGGGCTAATTAAATTGAATGTAATTAAATATTTTTTTAAAAAAAAATCAGTAAATATATGAAGAACTATGGATCTCTTGTGCATGGATAGTAGCAAAACCCCCTCTATGTTATCACAAATGCAGTTGGTAGAGTGAAATTACTGATAATAATTATTTAATATACTTAATACTGGAGGTTGTGATGGCCTAGGAGTTAAGACACTGGGCTTGTCAATTGAAAGGTTCGGAATTTGAGGCCCAAATACTGCATGACGGGTTGCGCTCCTGTTCTTGCCCTAGCTCCTGCCAACCTAGGAGTCCGAAAGAATGCAAATGTGAGTAGATAAACAGGTACCACTTTGGTGGGAAGATAATGGCATTCTGTGCTCATCAACATATAGTCATGCTGATCACATGCCCACAGAAATGTCTTTGCACAATGCTGGCTCCCTCAGCTAGGAAACGGAGATGGACCCGACTAGACAGGGGAAACTTTTACCTTTTTTCCAAATACTTTATATATATTTTTTAAATATACATTTTTCAATATACATTTTGAAATGTATACAATATACATTTTTCAACATACATTAATACAAACTTAATACTGTATTTAAAAACCAAACTTCTTTTTTCACTTTATCTGAATCATTATTATGAAGAAATCTTTGCTTCCATTTATTAAACACAACAAAGAAATAATTTAAAAAGAATAACAATTCAATGCAATTTAAATATTTGCTCTACATTTCCCATTTCCCAGCATGAAAAGCAACTTAGGTAGGCATCATATGAAATGAGCTAGGTTGGTCTCTGAGCGAATGAGAGCGGGAGGAAAAAGATGCTATAAAACACATTTGGAGCCACTCTTTTAAGGCTATGGCTGAAAGAATGACTGCATTGAAGAAGAATTGTGACAAAAATTGTACTTGTCAGATGGTTTCCTTGCTTCAGAGCTCTTTCCAAGATAAAACCCCAGTCAGATTCAAAAAATGAATGCCCTCAAGGTGTCTGATCTGGTCTTCCACTGCTGAAGAAGGTTTGAAGCATAGCCCAACAATCTTTCAGAATGACTTGATTTGAGAAAAGGGCAAATTCCTTTCTAGTTGATAAAAAGCTGGATGTGGTTTTTTTATTTTTTTGCTGAAGGAAAAAAAAAGTTTTTTGATTCCCTTTTCTTTCATTCAGATGCCAAGACTTTTATTGGGCCCATTTTGTATTAAGAAAGATATTTGCCTAACTACGAATTGAGTGAGTGCAGAAAGCTGTTGGTGTTATGGCTTATAGCTCAATTCTTTTTTTAAAAAATACCTTTATTAAAGTCTTTATTAAAAATGTTTTTAGAGGAGTATGCTTTTATAATTACGTCTCTATGCAAACTGCTTATCCAGAATATTGAGCCACAAACACTGTCTCTTTAGATAAATCAATCCATGTGAAGTTTTCTTTATTGGTGTTTACAGCAGATGGTTGTTGTTTTGCTGGCAGTAAATTTTTTTACTTAGATTAATTAGACAGTCAGTTTGGTCTAGTAGTTAAGGCAGCAGGATAGTAACCAGGAAACTGAATTTGAAACTTGCAAATATTGTTGGTAATTGATAAAGACACAAAATCTGAAATTGACCTTCTTAGATTTTTTACATATTGAAATTTTTTATTAGTTTCTCCTAAAATTCAGAAAAGACCTGGTTTGATATTGCCATGAGGACAAAAGAGCAGCTTGCATGATAAATATATACAGTATATATGACCTAAGTTTACACTCATTCTGGATTTTAACTGTGAAATTCTTTTGGAGGTGAAGTTCTTAGCCACTGGACTATTTTATCGCATGCAATAAAGACAAGATCTAGAAGCTACTGATTTTTTAAAATTTTTTTTAAAGGTGGTAGCTATGCTTGTGTGTATATATGAATTTTGGAACACACATGAATCTTATTTGTTTTAGTGTTTGTCTATCTGTTATATATATACACATATAACATGCATGTCCAGGAAGACCTGATAGGAGGAGGGAAAATAATTGGACATTGTTTTCCTGGCACAGAAAGGTGGGAGGGCAGAGGAAATTTTTCAAAGGAAGGATGTGGTAGCCTATACTTCAGACTGAATAATTTGCAAAGTACTGCCACGGTGTCTCAGCCCAGACATGTTTTCTTGAAGTTTAGCCTTAGCCTGCCATGAGCACAAAAGAACAGTTTGAATGATAAATGTGTATATGACCTAAGTTTATAAGGGCTTTAGAATTGCCACACTGATGTAAATTTTCCTTTTTCAAAATTAACCAATCAGTGCTATTTCTGTGCCTTGTTGATTTTCAACAGACTTTTAAGCATTAATTAGTTCTTATACTCTCCTAAAGTATTTCACAGTTAAAATCCAGAATGAGTGTGTATGTTAGCACGGAAGGGGAAAGCTTTTTTGTAATTTCATCTTTACGAGCAATCAGAAGTGTAATTATGAAATGCAAAATATCTACACTACTCCAGCAATGAACAATGAGACTGATAGATGTACTGTCAAGTTCAATTCTTTATTGGCAAGTGAAAATATTTGTTTTTGAGCAAAAAAATAAAGGAAGCTACCCTGCTTATCTTTTAAATAGTTTGATGTATCCATGCTTTTCTAATGCATAATTCAGTACAAAATGTGCAGTTCTAAGCCACATTTGTACAACTGCAGTGGGAGTTTGGTGTAGTTCCGCATTGGCAGTCAAATAGGAAGTATTGCTAATACTTGTATCTCTGCCTAGTGATATCCTTTGGATTAGAATTATCCCTAGGCCTCCCAAAAGGAAGAAAGGATAAACTAAATCAAATGTGAATAAAACACTCCATATGCAGTATTTTTTTCTACTCTGAAATAATGCTATCACATTAAATACTTAGTGGGGTTTTTTTTTTACATCCACTCTGTATAGACTTCAAAATGTTTAGATGTTTAAATCTGAGAAAATAAAGTGTTCACACACAAGTACAAATACTGGTGAGATGAAACTGCATACAAATAAAAAGTTCATTATGTAGTTCACTTGCATTTTCCATTTTAGAAACTGCTGTGGTTTACAACTTCTATTATGTCCAGTCAGAAAAGTCAATAACCAGATATTTTAAGAAATCTAGGGCAAATCTAGGAAAGATTCAGGATTAAGAAGGGATAGGCTAGGACTTTGCATATGGAAGATATTAAAATAATATTCATATTATTCCATGTTAGAATAATATCTAAAAGACAGTAGATTTGAAACTGCCATTAAAAAAGCCCAATACATTAATGATTGTGATTATAGTCATCAACCAAATCTAAGCACAATACCCTCATAAATATTACAGAAGTAAAAAAGAAAACGGATTAAAATGCAGCATTTCACTGAGTAAAAGAAAATGACTTATAAAACTAGAATGAGTGATACCATTTGTAATGTTGATGCATATTGAAAAGGGAAGAGTTTTTATTATGTTGTTGCATAATCACTTCACTTTTTTGACACCTCTGCCCCATGCAGCCACTGACTGATTTTGCTATCTTTTGTTCCTTGTTGTTACTATTACATTGATTATTGTTTTCTGTATTTTTTTTTACTTCTGAACTTCCCAAAGGTACAGGGAGCTGAACAATGCATCAGTTAATAATAGTAATAGTAATAGTAATAGTAATAGTAATAATAATAATACCACCACCACCACCACCACCACCACCACATGGCAATGGCTAAGAGCAGGAAAGTTTTAAAAAAGAGACTGAGGGATTAATTCTGGCTGCACAAGACCAAGCCTTAAGGACAAATATATACAAAGCCAGAATTGAGAAGACCGCAACAGACAGTAAGTGCTGCTTATGCAAAGAAGCTGAAGAAACAGTGGTAAGCTGCTGCAAAAATATTGCACAAACTGACTACAAGCAGCAGCACAACATAGTAGCAACAATGGTGCATTGGAAGATCTGTAAGAAATATCATTTGCCTGTAAGCAAGAACTGGAGAAAATAGAAAAAGTCAAAGAAAATGAAAAAGTTAAATTGCTCTGGGAGTTCAGAATCCAGACAGACAGGCAGCTGCCACATAACACCCTGGACTTAACAGTTGTCAATAAGACAAAAAAGTCTGGATAGTGGATGTGGCAGTGCCTGGAGACAGCAGAATTGAAGAGAAAGAACTGGAGAAGATAACAAAATGCAAAGACCTACAAATAGAAACAGAATGACTATGACAAAAGCAAGCAAGGGTAGTACCAATAGTAATAGGTGCTTTGGGTATACTCCCAAAACAACTGGAGCACCACATGAACACCATAGGTATTGGCAAATTTGCCATCAGTCAATTGCAGAAGGTGGCTTTACTTGGAACTGCTTCCATCCTGCGACGATAGCTATAACACCGCCAAACATCCAGATTTGCCTATCCCAGGTCCTTGGTAAGGACACAATAGGTAGACAAAAATGCAAAAACCAGTCTGAACATTTGGCTGACTGTGCAATTAATA
>JANHZT010008187.1:13574-28564 GCA_032468215.1 Stegonotus admiraltiensis | reverse complement strand
AGAAGTATGAAGGCTATTGCTTAACGCATTGTAAGCCGCCCTGAGTCTCCGGAGAAGGGCAGCATATAAATCAAAGCCAAAAAAAAATAAAAAATTGAGACTTTGATAACAGTGTTTCCTTTTTCCTGTAGCTTGCTACATGAAAGAGAATGTCAGTAAGAGAATGAGAAAGAAAAAAAGAAAGAAAGGAAAAGGGAAGGTGGGAAAAAAAACAAATGTCAGAAAAATAACGAGTGCCTTCATGCAGTTTATTTTATTTTTTAACACAGGACCTATTAGGTTACTCTAAGTAGAATTTGGTCTTTGACGAAAGAAAGAGTTGCCCTACTTTGTTTTAAATCATAACTATCGGTGACATGTTTCCCAGAATATGACACATACAACACACACACTTTCATGAGGAAAAAAATAAATAAAAAAACATACTAATAAAAATATTTTTATTAGAACGTATCAAAGGCTAAAACTGGCTAATTTGAACTTTGCAAGACGCCTTTCTTTTGCTTCTAAATCTAGTCGCTTTGGCTCCTTAATAACATTTCTTCTTTTGGGGAAAGTGCAAGCAATTAAAGCTAAGTCTCACAGTCTTAACTTTATTGCTGTTTGAAATACTGAGAGCATTGTTTTATAATTAATTTCTAGTTTTAAACAGAGCTTGGTCAAATAGTGGAATTAAACCATTGTTTAAAAATGGACAAGCCGGTGGTTAGAATTTTATAGTGCCCTTTGGATATGCCTTTATTTTTACATTTCTCCACCACAGGAACAAATTTAAGTAATAATGTACTTCACAGTGGAAAAAAAAGCAAAGGTTTTGATTATTGCATTTTTTAAAGCTTGCATTCATTTAATGTTGTACTTGACACACACACAAAAAGGCCTTTTGCAGCAAAAGGATCCAACATATTTCAGATGCATAATTAAAGTCTTCTCCCATTTGCTGGTTTTGAAAGAGAGTGAATCCAGAAGCAAATCCCTCAACTCATTCATATGCCACCTGCCTTAGTAATCTAACATTCCTCTTCTTCCTTCAGTGCCTGAGCTTAAATCTATCCTTTTAACAACTCACCCTGAACAGCTTCCCATCTCACCTGCCTGAACTTGAAACCAATCACAGAACATTCATTATAGCTGCAGCTGTCATAGTTCTCTCGGTTTGTATAATGCTTCTTCCGTGCTGTATCTGTCCTGCCCTGTCACCTCTTTGTGACAAGAGTTTGTTGCATTGCATGTTGGATTCCAGGGAGAATGGAAGACAATTCCTGTCTGGAAATACTTAACACTGAAATAGGAGGCTACTAACCAGCAATGATCTATGGCCTTGGATAAAAATCCTCTCGATATACACTCAAGGAAATCATGCATTAAGTATTGTTAGGGCATGCAAACTTATATTAATATTCTAATTAGAGGGAAAAAGACAGAGCATTTATTCAGAGACATAACCATTTTTCATGTTCAAGTGCTTGGTAATTAAAAACATTAGCAAATAGACCTCTGGAAATCTTTTATAATTTTTGGTTAAGTTTTAAATTTACAGTATACTATGATAAGGATGTCCACAAAAAGGGGATAAAGGTTTGCTGTTTATATATAAAAAGATAATTCAACAAGCCACAAAGTTAGGATTTAAGATATGTAACATGCAGAAAAGTTATGTAAAATCATGAAAATTCTGTAAACCAAAATAGTTTCCGCAATTATTTAAAAATTAATAAAAACTGGAATTTGAAATTGTTTCTCTTGGAAAGATAGTTGGTTATTTAAATTTTCCTTATGCTTCTAAAATATGAGACAACAAAATCCATGTAGAAAAAAATTGTCATGCTACCATTCATTCAATCATTTATCCTGGAATGAAAAGATAGTTAAAAATTCTCAGACTTTGTTAGAATATAAATTTAATCACACAATTACTTAGTGTACATATGCAGAAGGGTGAGACATAAAATTTAAGAAATTAATTGTAATGTTAGTATCACCATAACTTCTCTGTGCTGTAAGTCATATTTTAAACAAATTATCTACTTGAACTGCTGTCAAGCAAAAATTTTAATACCTCTTAGCACAACCACATATTATGTGGACAGAATGGAAAACAGCAGAATCTTTCTTTTTAAAAACTACACTGAAGAAATGTTGGTTCCACTAATATAAATACTAAGCAGCAACTTGTGATTAAGGTGTGTGGGGGGGAATATCTTTAAATTCAAATTGACAGTTAATGTTACTGGACTAATAAAGTTATAAATAAATATTTATATAAATATATATATAAATATTTTTCATTTACATATGTGCATTTAACAAAATATTTTTAATGTAGCTTAAAAAGTAGGAAAAATATATTTAAAAATTTGTTCATGTGAAAAGGCACTGTTAAGTACAATATGAAAAAGAAAAAGCACAAAACCAGTTCAGAACAGAACAGAATAACAGAGTTGGAAGAGATCGTGGAAGTCTTCTAGTCCAACCTGCTCAAGCAGGAAACTGTACAACATTTCAAACAAATGGTTGTCTAATCTCTTCTTACAAACCTATGTCATTACTGCTCAGATGGGCCTCACATTGGACATTACAAAAAAACAGCTATCACTTCATGAACTTCATAAACAATTTGCTGTGGTTACCTAGCCTTCCCACATGCTAAGTATCAAATAAAAAAATCACACAATGTACTATTTTTTGTGTGCTTAACACAAGTTTGAACCCAACTCTTTACAACCTGTAAACCATACCTTAGCCCTACTGATAAATAAGCAATGAACCAGCCACTTGTTAGTTATAAAGGACTGTTTGGCAGAGCTTCAGTTTTTAAAACTTTGCTTTTTATGGCAAACATCAACTTTTTGTGTGATCTTTTCACTCAAATATTGTTACTGGCTTGCTTGCTGTAAAAGAGAAATAAGACTTCTTGAAGAAAGTTGATGTGATCGATGAAGTATCTTGGAAAACGCAATTGCTGATCCAATATCGGTCATGAGGAAACTTTTGCTCAGCTGAGTTGAGTAGACAATCTCATAGACAGGTAGTCCTCGACTTACAACAGTCCACTTAGTTACAATGGTACTGTTACAACGAAGTTCGAAGTTAAAACAGCAGTGAAAAAAGTGACCTATGACCATTTTTCACACTTATGACCATTGCAGCATCCCCATGGTCATGTGATTGGCATTTGGAAGCTTGACAACTGACACTTGTCAGAGTTCTGGGGTCATGTGATCCTCTTTTGCAAATTTCTGAGAAGCAAAGTCAATGGGGAAACCAAATTCTCACTTAGCAACATAAATTTTGGGTTCAATTGTGGTCATAAATTGAGGACTACCTGTAGCACATATGTAACTTAAAACTTTCATACCATAAACTATTGCACTCTGCCACATTCTGACCACTATAAACAAATACCGTTTTCCTCTTGTAATAGTGCAGTATGTAATTTCAGCAGGGAATTGAGGGTGTGTGTGTGTGTGTGTGTGTGTGTTTGTGGCAAAATAGTGCTCAGTTATGCTCTTTTTATCAATATTCTGTGCAAATACATATGAGATGGAGCTTGCATTGTCACTCTGTAATGTCTTTTTAATGAAATCCTGGTTTGCTGCAGGTACCTGTCACAATTAGCTCAGTCTTTTTCCCCCTCAAAAAATTGTTTTGATTTGCTTTTGTGAAGTTTAAAAACCCACTGCAGCTTAAAGGATCAACATTTCTGACCACAACATGAATCTCACCCCTCATTATGTAAAAACTGCACACCGCATATTAAAATTTTAATAAATCCTTGTGTCCATCAAACGTATGCAAGTACAGGGAAGCTTTATACAAAAAGGGAGATGAAGGCTGAGAGAGAGAAAAATACCAAAGTCTCCAAATTAACAGAAAACAAGGATCAGGGATTCCATTTCTGTATTTTATTATTCACTTTGTAGTTGTACTATTCACAATCAGACATAATAAAAATCAGTCGAACTCCAGTATCTTTAAAAAGTGTTTTCTTATAGTTGGAGTGTTTAGCATGGGAGAGAGAGAGAATAGTTGCTGTCAACAAACAACTCTAAATTTACACACACCACACAAAACCAAATAGAATGGTTGAACTTTGAAGCACCTTGAATCTAAGCATGGAAAATACTAGCAGTAATAAAAAGAAGTTAAAAGCGTTGTGGAATCCATTCAACCATTTTAGTTAAATGCAGGCCAGGAAGACAGCTATTGTTGCTGCTGTATCATTCACATACGAAGCACAGTGGCCTTTGGAATGAAGGTGTAATATTACAGTGGCATTTAAAAACCAGAAATAAACGAGTGGAAAAAAAGTTTTAAAAATGACACATTACCTGCAAGGCACAACATGAACGATTGCAGTACGAGCAGTTCCCATGGTAACCTCATTTTCACTTTCTGATGTCAAAGGAGACCCACGTCCAATATGTAGTGATTAGAATGCTGCTTCTTTTAAGTTATATCCGATCTTTAATCTGTAGGAATAGAAAGAGAAGTATTACAATAAGATTTAGGATTACAGCTCTTTATGCTCTTTGAGACTTTCTGCTTTTCCCCTTGATTTAAAACAAATTTACACCTAAAGGAAAAGAGATGAAAACAACTGGAATAAAAGTAAAATCTGCCACAGCACTGGCAGCAGCAGACACATCAATTACTTTCAAGTTGCTTGGAGCTATAGAAGAAACCACAGCCCTCAAATCATGTCACTTTTCTAAAAATAAATAAATAAATGCATTTGTGAGTTACCCTCAGAATAGAAAAAAGGATATCACAATTAAAAAAAATAGATGCTCTTTGGAATTAGCTCTCTACCCCATCCCATGCTCCCGACCTCAAATCAGCACTATTAAATTCTGGGTCAAGTCACTGATCCAGTAACAATTCTTGAATTAATTGTTAAATCCACTAAGTGTTGATCTCTACCTCTTTTATCTTTTGACACTTTTGAATTTGCTAACTGTTACAGGAAACAAATGTTAACAAGGACAGATGGCAAGTCCCTCCAGGATGATAAATGCCCTTCAGGGTGAGCAATTAAAGGCGGCTATATATCCCTTCCTTTTCACTTGGAGAGCCCAGGCGTCCTCTCCTCATTGCTCATGGGCTGAAGCTGCAGAGATAGCCTGAGATTAATCACTCCACTGTAACTGAAACCTTTCGCATGACAGTTGGCTGTCGGTCCAGTAGACCTCCAGGGCAGCTAAGGGAAAGGTTCAGCAAGGTGGCAAACCACTTAAATTGTTTTAGCTATTTGTCTGGAGATAATGTATTTTCAGCAAAGTATGACTCTATTCTGTAGCTCTGGGTGACTGTGAATACATATTATCTTGAGTGTGTGTGTGTGTGTGTGTGTGTGTGTGTGTGTGTGTGTGTTTTCCCTGCCTCTTATGGTCTTCACTTCACTTCATTTCACTTCAGCATGCCTGCTCTTTTAAATCCATTAGACGTTACAAACATCATAACTGGAGGTCCTTTTTTAATGCATTGAATTGTGTGCATAATATTTGATGTAAAATATACACATCTTTTAAAGTATCCATGTCAAGAAAGTTTAGATTAACAATAATTAAAGCATATGTTCTTATTAGGAATTAATCCTCCTAATGTCTGGTGTTTAAGAGAAACAGCATAACTGTATCTAATAGAAAGTGGTGTGACATTATGAAATGAACTTGCCTGCTTTTATAAGTCAACATTGCTCAATCTCTGCTAAATTGGGTTCAATGTGCTGACATGAGGAAGAATTCCCATCTTGAGAATTGGAGAAGTTGTTTGAAAAGAACAAAGAACAACCTACTGACAACAACATACTGACAAATATTTGTCAGTATTCTCACATCTATAATAATTAAGCTGACTGAAGATAAGCAGAAAATTGCCTATCAATAGAAGTGAACATTTTAAATATAATGATTTCAATATACTATATTATGAGTTGGATAGATAACTTGTTACAGACTGCAACTGCCTGCAATTGTCAACTCTTATTGCAATAGACATATATAAATGGCATCAAAATTTTAGGGGTACATGCATTACTTGTACAAATGAAGATTTTTAGTACAGAAATGGCAACTGTAGGGACAAATATGACGCTGCCAAAATGTCCTTCCCACTAAAAGCACCTTCTTTGTCAAAAGAGATATTTTGTGGGATATCTATCATGATCACAGCAGGAAGGAAGGGTTGAACTTCTATTTCTCTACTTCCACAGCTGAAAAGCCACAATTCTGTTATTACTTACATGTTTCAAAAGTACAATTAACATCACACTGGTCACTGAACTACTGTAGGAATAGTCCTAAGTGTAATAATATACTGTATGTTATATAACACAAGCTATTCTGAGTCAGACAGAATCTCTTTGACAGCTATTATCGCCACAGGTTCCAGTGATGTAGGAATTTAAGTCAATCCCATTGCTATACAAGATTATTATCACAGAATCATGCAAAATTACAACAGGAGCTAAACTTTTGAAAGATGGAACACAGGTTTTCAATAAGATGTCTTCTTGAAGACAATACCTGATGTATGTATCTCTAAAAAAGAAGCTTCCTAGGTGTACAAGAACTGGGAGATTCCAAAGCATCCTCACTGATGTTGGTGTAACACTCATCCTTTGTTACCTAATATAATCTTTATTTCCACCACAAAATCTTGATTTTAGTGATACTTCCTGTATGTTCCGTGGCAAGTGGATGCCTTGCTGGGTTTTGTTATCTAGCAAGACAGCGTTGGGAACAGAATCACTGCTGGATGCTGGATCTGGATCAGTGGCGGGTTGCTCCCGGTTCACCCCGGTTCGCGTGAACCGGTAGTGGCGGGAGGCTCCGCCCACCCAAACATCATCAAAAATTATCTGTGCATGTGCAGAAGCTTCTGCACATGCACAGAAGCATTGCGTACTCACAAAGTGAGCGTGCGTGCCCATGCGCTACTGATAGCAAACCAGTAGCACCGGATTTTGAAACCCACTACTGATCCGGATGCTGGATCCAGCAGATTACACTGACTCAGTGTAACCTCTCCAGAATAAAGGGGAAATTATTGATACTTAAGTGACTCCAGACAGCCTGTCCTTATGAGTAGACCATGGACACTGTCATTTTTACAGATGGTTTATGATTGGAGAGTAAAGATTTACATTTTCCAAGCTCCAACTTCGAAAGCAGCCTTTACAAACACTACGCTTGACTAAGCCCTATATCTTAGCTACATTTTTGGATTATTTTATTATTTGCATCTTGGAGAGACACTTAGACTGGAACAGTTCTACTGCATTCCTCCGATGAATTTCCCTCTCCTTAAAAGATGGTGTAAATTTGATTTGAAGGATTCAACAATATAAGGTTTTTTGGACTGTGAAGCAAAAGGATTTTTGGAAGTATATGGAAATGAAGTCTTATTAGCTGCAAACAGTTGGGGGTAGCCTAACTGGTTTTAAAGATCAGATTTCATTTTTGCTGAACACTCCTTACCATGACTGAAAAAACAGGGTGAACAATTATACAAGCCAGTTTCAGGCTCATGCAAATGGAAAGGTCCAACCCAGGCTTCTACTAAGAAAACAATGCAGAATTACTACATTCATCCACTGAACTGCATTCACATCACTCCTGAGTACAGCGTGGGATATACCCAAGCAAGTACTATGGAGGAAGGGAGGCTGAATGCTCTCGGGTGGCCATTGTGGAATGTACTGTCTGTAAAACACGCCATCCAAAGGACGCCTCAGCCGAGGCAAAGGAGTCAACCTTGTAATGGCATATGAATGGTGTAAGCAAAGTTCAGGTGGCCGCCCTACAAATGTCAATCACAGATGCATGGGTGGTCCAAGCTGCCATAGTGGATGCACTCCTCGTTGAGTGCGGTAGGATACGTCCAGGCAGAGGCTTGTTCTTAAGGATGTACGCCTTGCCGATGCACACTTTAATCCAGCATCCAATCGTAGTAGAGGACACTTTGCGGCCCATCAATGCAGGTAAGAAAGAAACAAAGAGCACCTCAGACCTCCAAAAAGGTGCCGTTCGCTTAATGTATCTGCGGAGAGCCTGCCAGATGTCCAAGGTATGCCACTGAGCTTCTAGATGATGCTGTGGGTCCAGGCAAAAATCAGGTAGGACGAGTTCCTGTGAGAGATGGTAGAGCAAATTTACCTTGGGCAAGAAGGAGGGGTTCATCCGCAGGACCACTCTGCTTGGGTGGAAGATGCAGAGGTCGGGACGGACTGACAGTGCAGCAAGTTCAGAAACTCTTCTTGTGGAGGAGATTGCCACCAGGAATACGGCTTTCAAAGTCAGGAATCAGAGGCTGATGGAACCCAAGGGTTCGAAGGGAGGTGATATGAGCACCTGGAGAACCAGGGAGAGGTCCCACGTTGGGTAGCGGTGGACAACAGGGGGATGGAGATTAGTCCTAAGAAAGGACTAACCCAGCTCCCTAAGAAAGGTTTGAATCCTTGGGTGCTGGGTTAGAGGCCGATCCGATGCACCCAGTAAGACAGAGTGTAGAGCCGCCACCTGCCTACGAAGCATGTTTGGCGCAAGGCCTTTGTCAAAACCGTCCTGTAGAAATTAGAGGATGTCAGATACAGAAGCAGAGGTAGGATAGATGTGGTTCTTGGAACACCAAAAGCGAAATGCCTGCCACGTGGTGTCGTAGATCAGGTTAGTAGAGTCACGTCTGGAAGCTTGCATGGTGGTGATCACCTGCCCTGAAAGGTTGTCCCTCCTCAGGAGGATCCTCTCAAATGCCATTGTGGATCTGGGTGAAGAATGACCCCCTGGCTGAGAGAAATCCTGTCCCGGGGAATCCTCCAGGGACGGGTGACAGACAGACTCACTAGGTCCGCATACCACAGCCGGCGCGGCCAATGTGGGGCGACTAGAAGAACCTCCATGCCCTCTGTCAGGATCTTGTGCACCACCCTCAGGATGAGCGGGAGGGGCGGGAATGTGTACAGCAGACCTGGCAGCCAAGGGCACTGGAGCACATCTGTCTCCTCTGAGTTCAGGCACAGGAACAGGGAAAAGAATTGGGGAAGTTGAGTGTTGCAGGACCGTGCAAACAGGTCCACAATTGGAAGCCCAAACCAGGTCGTCAGCTCTCTGAAAAGTGCAGGGTGTAAATGCCACTCTGCCTGATCTATCCGAGACCGACTCAGACAATCTGCCTGGATGTTGTCCGACCTGGAGATGTGCTGTGCTGTGCTGTGCTGTGCTGTGATCGAGAGTGTGTCTCTCCACCCAGGATAGCAGACTCGTGGCCTCATCCATTAGGGGCTTTGAACGAGTGCCGCCCTCACAATTCACATGTGCTTTGGTGGTGATGTTGTCTGTCAATATTAGCACATGTTGCCCTGCTACCTCGGAATGAAAGTGTTTGAGGGCCAGATGGACTGCCCTTAGCTCAAACCAGTTGATATCGTATTGGAGTTCCGCCGATGACCAGCACCACTGAGCCACTCTGGAGAGGAGATGAACGCCCCAACCCATCAGACTTGCATCTATAGTCACGGTGATCCATTGCGGCTCTTGGAAGATGCATCCCTTTGTGATGGCCATTGAAGTCCACCAACTGAGAGACTGTCTGACGGATCAAGGAAGCAGGACTTTGGCTCTGAAATTGCTGCAAAGTGACTTCTGGTATGGAAGGAGGTACCATTGTAAGGGCTGGGAATGGAGACGGGCCCATAGCACTATAGCAATGCACGAGACCATCTTCCCGAGCAGCTGAGACAACAGTAGCAGGGGAACAGACCTGGAAGAGAGGACCTGAGATATGAAAGTCACAATGCTGAGGCAATGATCCAGGGACAGGAAGACATGTCCTGTGACAGAATCTATAATCGCACCTAGATGCAGGATACGAGTGGTGGGCTGCAGATGGCTTTTCTCCAAATTCAGAGAAAATCCATGACGTTGTAAGGTGTCTCGCACCACTGCCAGGTCTCTGAGAGCTTGTGGGTGGGAAGACGACAGAATTAGGATGTTGTCCAAGTAGCAAAGGACCCTGATGGGAATGAGTCGGAGAGTGGCAGCAACCGCTGCTAGAATCTTCGTGAAGGTCCTGGGGGCCGATGAGAGGCCGAATGGTATGGCCCTGTATTGAAAATGCTGATTGGCATAAGTGAAGTGCAGGAACCTTCAGTGAGATGTCCGTATTGGAATGTGAAGATAGGCCTCCTTGAGGTCTATCAAGGTCATCATGTCTGACTGCCTGATGCAGCCCAAGATCGACTTGAGGGACTGCATCTTGAATTGGTGGTACATAACTAGCTTGTTTAATTCTTTTAGATCCAATAACCCCCTCCAGCCCCTGGAACTCTTGGGAATGAGGAAAAAGATTGAATATAAACCTTTCCCATGGTGTTCTGTGGGAACTGGCTCTATAGCGCAGATGTCCAGAAGATGCTGGATCTCTGTGTCCATTAAGTGTCTTCTCTCGGGGTTGGCCGAGATCGGGCATTGTATATAACGGTTGGGAGGGCTGGAGGAGAATTCCAAGGTGAGGCCCAGCCACACGGTTTGGAGGATCCATGCATCTGTCGTAGAAAGTTCCCATTGGTGAAGGAAGTGACAGAGACGGTCACCGATGGGATATGGGGTTTGACAGTCATTTGCCGCACCTAAAGGACCGATTGCCCATTCCTTGAAACAGACGCTTGGCGTGCAGTTGGTGTCTACCTCGATCCCTAAAGGTAGACCTGTTGGAGGACCGGTCAAACCCCTGTGAGGATGGAAGGTAAGAGTTGGACCCGCTGGGTCCAGGCTCACTCTGAAAGGGCTGTTGCTGAGAGTATGGAGAATAGCAGTGATCAGCTCTATAGTAAGAGGAAGGCATAATCTTTCATTTGTCTTTGTCCTCTATCAGGATAGGGTCTAATGCCTCACCAAAGAGGTTGGACCCCTTGTACGGAGTGGAAGTGAGTCTCCATTTGGATTTCATATCTGCCCTCCAATGCCAGCCATATGAGGCGACGAGAAGTAACAGTGGAGACTAGAGTTCTAGAGGCAAATTTGGCCGTGGTCAGAGCTGCATCGGCTGAATATTCAGTAGTGGCCACCAGTTTATTAATGTCCTGGTGTAGTCGCCTATCATCGGGAGGGAGCCTTTCCTGTAACTGGCGAAGCCAGATCAGTGATTCACGATTGAAGAAAGAAGCAGAGGTAGCAGCTCAGATGGCCCAGGCCACCACTTGGTGAGACTTGAGGAAAACCAGCTCTGCCTTCCTATCCTCCATACATAGCCCATCCACGATGTCATTGGACAGTATTGTGGAAGAGGTCAAGGCGTCCACCGGTGCGTCCACTGATGGTAATTTAAGCACATCCTGGAGATTTGGCGCTGAGCAGTATAGCTTTTTGTCAAGGCCATTTAGTGCAGCCAACGACCCGGGTTGGGCCCAAGGTCGCTGAATCATTTCAGTGAAAAGCTGCGGACAAGGGATGAACTCCTGTTCTGCCTTAGGTACAGCAAACAGTGCTTCATGAGGATTTGGATCCCCCTGTTGATCAGCCTGAGTCTGAGAGGCAGCCAGTTGAGTTGTGACTCTGAAAGGGCTGTTGCTGAGAGTATGGAGAATAGCGGTGATCAGCTCTACGGTAAGAGGAAGGCATAATTTTTCATTTGACTTTGTCCTCTGTCCTTGCTGTCTTTTTGCAGTAAGTATTTGAAGAGGGAGGGCCTGAAAAGACCGGTAAAGGTTGGCTTATCCAGCAACATGACTTCGTCATCTGAGAACTCCATGTCTCTGTTCTCGTCATCATCAAACAGGGAATCCTTGCTGTGGATGGAGTCCTGTAGAGAATAATCACTAGGCTCAACCTCGCCACGTGGAGGGGCAAGAGGGCGAGGGGCCAGCAGAGGAGGGTGGTGGTTAGACCCCTTGATGAACACCAGCCGCCAGCATCCTGGAGACAGTTGCTGAAATCGTCACCTGAAGGTCATGGTAAAAAGGTGGTTGTGGACCTTCTCCAGTGTGGAGCCCCGCAGCAGTGGGGGTACATGTGGCCTCCAGTGTGGGTGGTGTAACCGTGGTTGGGCTGGTGACTCCCCAGCAGGTATTGATGATGGGGGGCCAACTCCCCCTGCGGACCACAAGCTTCCATTTGGGGAATCAGGATTACCCCAGCGAGGTCCCCCTGAAACATTATGGTTGGGGGCAGAGGGCCAGAGGGAACCAGCGGAAGGGGCACCACAACAGGTGGTGCCACATGCTGTGCAGTCGGTTGGGCCTTGCATTGCGCCAGGTCAAAGCGGCACTCTAAGGCATCATGTCTCCTCTTGGCAGCTTTATCATCAGCAGAGGAGTGTTTATGGCCCCGTGAAGATGGAGGCTTGACAATGTTGGAAGCCTGTTTGGACTTTTTCTTAGACCCTTTGCTTGTTGATTGTACAGACGTTTGGGCCTTGGGGGGGCTATGGGCCTGCTCGAGATCAGAGGAAAGCTCTGAATCAGCCATAATAAATGACGATAAAAGGATCGCTGCCTTTCTTCTTCTTTATTTGCTTTTTTTTTGTAAAAGGGGGGGCGCGAATCAAGTAAGATCTATAGGAAGCGCTACCCCTATGTGGACCCCCACAATAATGAGAAAGCTGTCCTGGCGCTGAAAATACAAACGTCCCAAGAGCAGTAATGAGAGCCTGATGCTGACAGAAACAAGACATCCACAAAAAAGTTCACAAAGGAGGGTGGCTGGAACTGGGTCAGGAAATTAGCAACGACAATGTCCAGGCACAAAATGGCAGAGATCCAGATAGCACTAGAGTAAGTCCCTACTCTACTCGCGCTGCTTCGCAAGCCTCCTTACGATTGCACAAGAGCCAGCCGGCTTTGCTGCACGATGGCGGCTCATCAGTCAGCAAGGTCCTGGCACGCAAAGATAAATCCACCCAGCACCTTCGCGGTCCGGCGATCAAAAACAAAATGGCATGAGCGCGGGAAACCACCTCCAAGCGCCTCCACGATTCTGCCGACGAGCCGAGCGTGCGAACACTCGAAAGTGCTCCTAGCGCTGCAAAGCGTGAAATCCGGTGTGGAGTGTGCCGTGGAACACCGGGCAGGGACTCCGAAGCCTCCCAATGTAACTGTGGAGCTGATGGTGGTGGCGCTTATGCCGGCAAGCCGGGCAACCAGCGCACTCACCGGTGGCCGAAACAATCACAAATAGAGATGCCAAAGACGAGGCAGACCTCTGTGGCATCTTCAGAATAGAAAACCGAGCAGTGACAGTCGGTCTAGAGCCTCAGGGCCAACTCTCCCACTGCTGGCAACTGAGGATATAAATCGGACTCACAAGGCTTCACAATCCATATGATGTATGCAGCTCCAAGAAAAAAATGGATGCTTGAAGAATCCAAAAGGTGAATTGTCAATTTTCTACTGTTTTTGGAGAAAAACTAGCAGAGGAATCAAATAGCAGTCTCTCTAGCCTGACTGAGTGAAAGGAACTGAGCCTCGACCAGTCCCTGGAGGTGGAGTCAACAAACAATTTAAAGACATATTCACTCAGTATCTGGCTAACTGACTGGTGACTACCCCATGCTTTTGGACTCTCCAAGCAGTGCGCTGGAGAAAAAACCCATTCATTACTGAACCCAAATTTACTTTTTTGAAAAATTACACATACACAGAAAATTGAAATTAAGGTCAGCTCCTAGAAATTGGGAGGACACTGAACTTCAACTCAAAGGGGAAAAAAACAACCTGCAGTCCCAATCTTGATACTGTTTACCAAGTGTCAAGTCTTAGACATATTTAATATACAGTAGTTACTTAATAAGGTTATTCACAGAAGTAGCTATAAAGGACAAAATGTGGTTTCGAATATATGTGGTTACACATAAAGATACTTCTCAGGAACACCTTAATGGAATTGTTTATTTCCCTGGAGTTTGTGTGGCTACCTTCTACAGCAGGCGACTGATCCCCGGATAACCAGTGTGGTTAAAGTGTTGGCCTTGAAACCAGGAGATTGAATTCTAGTCCTACTTTAGGGATGAAAGCCACTGGGTGTCTTTATGGCAGGCACTCCCTCTTAGTGCAATTCATCTCATAGGTTGTTGTGGGGAAAATAGGAGGGAAAAGAGTTAATTAGGTATTTTCACTGCCTTGAGTTATTTATAAAAATAATAAAGGTGAGATATAAATAAAGAAATGTTTGATTGAAGATATTTCTGACAATATCTTAATGGCTATGTGTGTTCTGAATCATATTTTTCTCTATGAATCCAAAGCTCCCCACCCATCATTTTTAATGTACAACTTCTACCGGATTGTTCCATTTACATTTTTTTAAAAAAAAATGATTTATATGCTGCCCTTCTCCGGAGACTCAGGGTGGCTTACAATGTGTTAAGCAATTTCTTCTAGAAAGACGCTCATTCTTTTCAAGTAAAAATACTGCTACTGCCAGCGCACCAGTTACAATTTTATAACACATTGCACTTTTGTTTTCATTTAACTTTACTTAAATAATTTCCAGACAGCTACCAATAACCAATGCAGAGTTTTCTTTTTAGATTTCCATGACTTAAGAATCCCAAAGCACACTTTCTAGCTGTAGTGACTATGAACAATGCCAAAGACAGGGATTAAAACTTTCTAAATCTGAGAAGTCAACATCTTTATACTTATAGATCATTTGAAGAGCTGAAAAAGGATATACATATAATTTGAATCTATAGCCACTAAAGCATGCTTGTGCCGATAGTTTTCTAACCTTATTTTGGCAATTCCATTCAGCTGTAACAAATTGTTGTGAAAGGCACTTTTGTCTATAATTGGATTTTGATCAGGAAAGTTGACTCTAAGAACTTGAAGCACAAGACACAGAAAGAAGCAACATGGGTAATTCTATTTTTCCAGCTATAAAGAGAAGGAAAGCAGTTTGTCATGGAGATCTGTGCATACAGGTGAAACTCAAAAAATTAGAATATCGTGCAAAAGTTCATTTATTTCAGTAATGCAACTTAAAAGGTGAAAC
>JANHZT010008185.1:26000-40843 GCA_032468215.1 Stegonotus admiraltiensis | reverse complement strand
AGAGAGAATATGTCATTTGGTTGTTCATGGTTGAATGAGAACTTTTACACCCAAAGGGGTTTTTCAGGCGACAGCTGGACTTTCTTGTTTTTTTCTTTCTTCTTTGAAGATGTTTCACTGATCATCCAAGAAGCTTCTGGCTGAATGGTGGGGAATGAAAAAATTTATACTCCTTGCAGATAGTTGGTCATTTGCATTCTTTTAGAGAGTCGGTGAGGCCACTTAGTGGTTTACTCCTCAGGTGACCCAGAGGACACAGATAATCCTCCAAGTGGCCTCAATGGCTCCCTAAAAGAATGCAAATGACCTGCTCTCTGCAAGGAATATATATCCTTCCATTCCCCACCATCCAGTCAGAGCTGAAGAAGCTTCTTGGATGAGAAATGAAATGTCTTCAAAAAGAAAAAAAAAACAAGAAAGTCCAGTTGCCTCCTGAAAAAGCACCTTTGGGACAACCCTGACCTGGAGGCAGAGAATCTCCATAAACCAAAAGAAAAGCGATCTTGGCTATTACTTTAATGAATCAAAAACTATTCATATTCGTCTTCCAGTCCCAAAGCATTCCTTCTTGTTTGAATTTGATGCAGTGCACAGCTCAAATCTAAAGGGCAACACTGTATACAATTTATATTGTGTTTGTTTAACAAGAGCACACCCCTCTATTCAAAACTACAAGAATGTCAGCTGTCAGTTAGATAAATAATTTCTAAATGACAGAGGCTTCAGAGAACTGAGTAGCACTGTTAAAAGTCAAGCCAAAATAAACTCCACTTATTTAACCCCAATTTTACGCTGATGGTACAATAATACAGTTCTGAAGATGAAAAATAAACTTTTTTTTAAAAAAAAACCTGAGGATATAGATTAACAATGGCTTATATCTGGGAACAGCTTAAGGAAATTGAGTAAACCAAATAATTATAAGGGAAGTAAAAATATATTTTGAAAACTTCTGTTTAGACTATGATATATGAGCATATTTTAAAATCTATTTGCAGAGAAGAAACAGAAAAAAAAAATCAATTTTGAGCAAGCATAGTACACACAATAATAAATAAAGCTAGGCAGAAAAAACATTTATTTGATTTTTTTAACTGTGAAATTGCACATCACACTTCCCAAACCTATAGGCAACTTACAAAACTGGATAGATCAACATTACAATTATAATCTAGCTCATTATAGAAAAAGTATGGACAAAAATGCAAATAGTAATTTATTAAAGTTGTATGCTGCCTGACTCTCAATGACTCTGTATGGCTCACAACAAGGAAACAAAGAAATAACAAAATATGCACTCAAAACTGAATACAGCTAGTCTTTGAGTTACAACAGTTCATTTAGTGACCGTTTAAAGTTACAACAGCTCTGAAAAGTGATTTATGATCCTTTTTCACACATACAACTGTTGCAACATCCCCATGTTACAACATTACGGGATCAAAATTTGGATGCTTGGCAATTGACTCGTATTTGCAGTGTCCCAGGGTCATGGGATTACCTTTTGTGACCTTCTAACAAACAAAGGCAATAGGGAAGCCAGATTCACTTAACAACTGTGTTACTGTCTTAACAACTCTAGTGTTAAGTGCAGTTGTGGCAAGAAAGGTCATAAAAGGGACAAAATTCACTTAACAACTCTCTCACTTAGCAACAGAAATTTTGGGCTCAATTATGGTCATAAGTCGAGGACTACCTGTTATATTAGTGAACAGAACATATATGATACAGAGATGACTTTGCACCAAGAATTGCATAATGCCATTTGGTGATGGACTCAGAAGTGTATCTTCTCAGCATTATGCCTGCCCATTGGAAAACTTTCTCTCCATTCCACCTCTGTCCTCAGTCTTTGAGATGTCTACATAACAGAATAACAGAGTTGGAAGGGACCTCTTCTTCTAGTCCAACCCGCTGCTCAGGGAGAAAAGAACTATACCATTTCAGACAAATGGATCCTCTTAAAAACTTCCAGTGTTGGAGCATTCACAATTTCTGGAGGCAAGTTGTTCCACAGGAACAATACCACTCCTAGTTCTTCTTTTCATTAAAGTAGACATACCCAATTTCAGCAACCGTTCTTTATAGGTTTTAGCCTCCAGTCTGATAATCACCTTTGTTGCTTTTCTCTGTACTCTTTCCAGAATCTTAACATCTTTTTTTATACTTTGGTGACCCAAACTGGATGCAATATTCCAAGTGTGGTCTTATCAAGGCATTATGAAGTGGTATTAACACTTCACGTGATCTTGATTCTATCCCTCTGTTAATGCAGCCTAGAACTGTGTTGGGTTTTTTTTGGCACCTGCAGCACACTGTTGGCTCATATTTAAATGGTTGTCCACTAGGACTCCAAGATCCCTCTCACAGTTACTACTATTGAGCCAGGTGCCACCTATACTGTACCTGTGCATTTGGTTTTTCTTGCCTAAATGCAGAACTTTACATTTTTCAACAGTGAATTTCATTTTGTTAGATTGCACCCAATGTTCAACTCTGTCAAGATCCTTCTGTTTCATAAGCCTGTCTTCTGGAGTGTTGGCTATTTGTGCCAGCTTGGTGTCATCTACAAATTTGACAGGTTCTCCATCTATCTGCTCATCTAAATCATATATAAAGATATTGAAGACTACTGGGCCTAAGACAGAGCTTGGGGTACCCCATTGCAAAGTTCCCTCCATGTAGATGCAGTTCCATTGATGATTACACGTTGAGGATTACACATTTAGATCTCAGTTCCAAATATAAGAGTTCAATCAGATTTCCAGAACCCTCTATGGCAGTGATGGCGAACCTATGGCACGCGTGACACAGGTGGCACATGGAGACATATCTATGGGCACGCAAGCGTTGCCATAGCTCAGCTCCAGCGTACATGCACATGCCGGCCAGCTGATTTTTGGGCCTTCCAGGCCCACTGGAAGTCGGGAAACAGGCCGTTTTCTCCATCCCCAGGCTTTAAGAAAGCCTCTGGAGCCTGGGGAGGGCAAAAAAATGGGTCTACCCGGCCCACTGGGCAATTGCGTGCCAAAAGTGGGAGTCACACGGGGAGGGGTTGTGCGTGCATGCACAGGGTTCAGGGCACATTGAATTATGGGTGTGCACATGTGCGCACATGACCCCCCTGTGCTCCCCCCGCTTTTGGCACACGACGGCAAAAAGGTTAGCCATCACTGCTCTATGGAATGAAGGACCATAGTTTAGGTTGTATAGGCATCGGCAGGGAAATATTATTTCTTTCCCAGATTGAATATCCGTAACCCTCCCATTTTTTTTCCTGAATTCAGCCCCTGATCTCCCCAGCTAAAGTCCTTCCAACATGTTTTGAAGCCGGCTGTGTGTTTACCTTCACTCCTTCAACCTTAGCATGTGGAGAACAAGCAGAGACCATGACTTGAAATTCATCATCCTTCCAGTGGATCCACAGAAGAGTGTAACAATGGTAATTTAAGAGCTATTAGAGCTCCTGAAGTCACACAAATCCTCTCATACCCACTGTACACAAGAAAGGGAAAAACAAACGATGAGTTTTCCCTCCCCTGTGTTTTCAGTACATGCTGTGACAATTTGTCTGCCTGATTTAAAAAAAAAAGAGAGAGAAGAAGGAATGGAAAGTTTTTTGACCTAAGACATCATTCCTTTTGGCATGTTGTACTGAAAGCGGTTATAGTAGTGATGATTTGTATTGTTGTGGCTGGTGTTTTTCTCATAGCTGTAACCCTGTAGCAGAGCGTAAAGCTTCTATGTAGGGAGACAGAGTAATGGCTTAACTAGGCGGTTCTCAACCTTTTCTCCACCACGCCCCCTCCTTTAAATACCTTTTGTGGCCATGGATCATGGCCACGGACCACCAAGACTTAACTCAAGATTTGAATCATAACATTTCTTCAAGTCCTCATGGACTCCCGGTGATGACACTGTGGGCCCCCCAGCAGTCTGCGGCCCACAGGTTGAGAAACGAGATCTTCACCGAGAGCCACAGTGGTGCAGTGGTTAGAATGCAGTACTGCAGGCTACTTCTGCTGACTGCCGGCTGTCGGCAGTTTGATTCTCACTAGGCTCAAGGTTGTCTCAGCCTTCCATCCTTCTGAGGTGGGTAAAATGAGGACCCAGATTGTTGGGGAAAATATGCTGACTCTGTAAACCCCTTAGAGAGGGCTGTAAAGTACTGTGAAGCGGTATATAAGTCTAAATACTATTGCTATTAACTTATTCTTAACTTCTGGGACAAGGTAAGTTTGGTTCCTGCTACTTACATAAATAGGGGAAACCCAGTAGCTTTTTACAAGGAGTTTGAAAGTGGTTAAGTAGGAAGCAGAGGAAGACTGTAAAATTGGGGAAATTGCAAAAGCAGGGAAATGGTCTCAAATGCAACTGAATTTCACAGATGCAGTTTGCAAAAATAGAAGCTTTACTGTGGGAACTCTGCGGAGAGCTAGAAGGAAATCATTTCAGCTATCCCAGGAAGGAAGAAGATCTCAGCAAAATGGATTCCGAGTCAGACAAGCCCAAATGTCACAAGTAGACAGTATGATGGTTAAGGAATGTGACTGAGAAACTGAAGCATCGTCACAAGTTAAGGATGCCTGTATTAGCTGAGTGGGTAGACAAGGTAGCTCATTATATTCATGTATATGATGAAAACAGTTTTATTGGAATAAAATAGGTGGAGAAGTAGAATAATGTACAGGTAGTCCTCATCTTACAACAGTTTATTTAGTGACCATTCAAAGTTACACTGTCACTGAAAAAAGGGACTTATGACCGTTTTTCACAATTAAAACCATAGTCAAAATTCAGACACTTAGCAATTGGCTTAAATTTATGACGGTCGCAATGTTCTGGAGTCACGTGATCCCCTTTTATGACATTCTGACAGGCAAAGTTAATGAGGAAACCAGATTCACTTAACAACCCTGTTATTAATTTAACACCTGCAGCGATTCACTCCACAACTATGGCAAGAAAAATTGTAAAATGTAGCAAAACTCACTTAACAAATATCTTACTTAGCAGCAGAAATTTGGGATGCAATTGTGTTCGTAAGCCGAGGACTACGTGTACACTTGATAAAAAGATGGTAAAAGGGGAGGTCAGGCTCAAACTAAGATCTGGGATTTGTGAATGGAGGAGGGGGATATATCATACCAGCACCAAATAAAGCACATCTTATCCTACAAGAAATAAGATGTCATTGCTTGATAAAAAAAACCAAAACAAACCGAGGAGAGGAGATACAGATGCTGACGAAATTATTGACTCCCCCCACCCTGCCCTGGAAATCAATCAACTTTTGCAGTTTTAGCACATTGCCCTAATCTTCCTTTTTTCAAGTTCAGTTCCCTTCTCGGGTTGCTTTCTAAAGTGGGGAAGTCACGGTGACCTGCCTTTTCAAGCTGGATTGAATCCTTGAAGGAGTGCTCTGAAGCCAAGGACTAGCTGCAGTTATTTATGTAAACAGTTTAAGAGAACAGCACAAAAGGGGGTTGGGGGATGAGGAGACGAGAGGAGAAAAATGTTCTTTGTGGTATCTTTGCTGCTTCGGTGAACAGAGCAGTATGTTTGGATTTGCTTCACTATGCGTCATTGGGCCTCCTGTGAGAAAATCTGGTCTCCCTTTACATGCACACTCAACAGAAAGCAGGCTCAGAAAAAGCTTGAAAACTTACAGGCTTATAGTATTTACAGGGTATGGCCATCCCTTAATGCAGGGGTGTGAAACTCATGTTGTCACGGCGTCGTCACGTCAGTGGTGGTATTCAGCTGGTTCAGACCAGTTCACATGAACCGGTAGTGGAAATTGCGGGTGGGCCTGCCCACTTGCCACCCCTGCGTTGGCTCTATGCCATCTTATTTAGGCACATTTTTGAGGCCGGGCACATTTGCGGGAGGCGTGTGTGTCAGCCGAGCGCATGTGCGGAAGGCGGGGTGCATGCGTGGACAGGGCACGCGCATGCTCACATTTGCAAACTGGTAGGGAAAGTCAGTGAATACCGCCCCTGCGTCACATGATATATTGGGACTTTTTCCCCACTTCGCTAAACCGGGCATGGGAGTGGCCAGCGCGTGATGCATCCGGCCTGTGGACCGGGAGTTTGACAGCCTTGCCTTAATGAATTATCAGGCCTGATGTCAGCAACTGGTATCTCCAGGAAATTGTGATGGTCCCAGTTGCCCTGCTAAGATCTTCTGATGATGGTTGTCCAGTCTACTATGCCAGCTCCCCCATTTGATGCAGAACAGAGATTTAGCTACATATTTAGGTGCTGGTTTAGTGTGACACTGGGAAACTGCAACTGGCATCCCTTTTAGATGCTACCAAAATAGGATGGCATCTATGGAGGACATAGGATATCCACAAACCTAGTTACACTGATATATGACCTTCATTGTTAACTGAGAGATTGTTATGAACTGCTTGGGTTAAAATGCCCGGATGGCTAGATTGTTGTACATTTAGAAGCTGAAAGAGTGGGTTTCTGAATTTCCATGGAGCTTGCTACAAGGATGGCTGCTGCTGATCCACAGGTGAGGAAAAGCAGACATAGCAAATAAATGTGAAATGTAGCTGAAACCAAAATTGTTAATAAACCAGTGAGAGAATAACAGAATAATAGAGTTGAAAGGGACTAGAAGAGGTCTAATACCACTCTATAAAGCCTTAATAAAACCACATCTAGAATACTGCATCCGGTTTTGGTCACCACATTATAAAAAAGATGTTGAGACTCTAGAAAAAGTGCAGAGAAGAGCAACCAGAATGATTAGAGGACTGGAGGCTAAAACATAAGAGGAATGGTTACAGGAATTGGGCATGGCTAGTCTAGTGAAGAGAAGGACCAGGGGAGACATGATAGCAGTGTTCCAATATTTGAGGGGCTGCCACAGAGAGGAGGGGGTCAAAGGCACCTCAAGGCCGTACAAGGAATAATGGATGGAAATTGAACAAGGAGAGATTCAATCTAGAAATAAGGAGAAATTTTCTGACAGTGAGAACAATCAACCAATGGAACAGCTTGTCCTTGGAAGTTGTGGGAGCTTCATCACTGGAGGATTTCAAGAAGAGATTGGACTGCCATTTGTCAGAAATGGTGTAGGATCTCCTGCTTGTTCAGGGGGTTGGACTAAACGACCTACAAGGTCCCTTCCAACTCTGTTAATCTGTTTAATCTGTCTTCTAGTCCAATCCCCTGCTCAAGCAAGAAACCTTATACAGAGTGACATACAGAATACTATGAGATGGCCATTGAAGAGAAGTTAGAACTGTCCCTTTGCTGATAGCATTTTTCTGCATCCACACCAAAGTACATCTCTAGACATTTCCATGGGCTGAAATCTAATTTCAGCTCTGTTAATTGCTTTGCAAATGTTAGATCCCATAGTGGGTTATTCCCTGGGATATGGGCATGACCATACAGCTGTGCAATGGAAGTCTCTTTGAGTCGGTAAGAGTTAGATTTAAAACTCCTTCATTCTCTAGTTTTCTTCTCATTATACATCTCCCCTTCATCCCACCTCCAGACTTCCTTTGCTCTCAAGTTTGTTTGCCCCACTGGAACCAATTTGTAGGCGAACAAGGAAGAGGCTAGGGAACTGGATAAATAAGAAAAGGGAGAACCCATTCCTGCTCCTACTTTTACTTTTGGCTGATGTCAGGTGACATGCCTTTGGAAGTTTGACTCTCCTGATAATGATTTCATGGGCTGAAAGTCACTTCATAGACTTCACAGGCTGAAACATCAAATTTCACTCAAACTTCTATACCTCAGAGTTCTGGTTTTAAGCTCTCTGATAGGGGTACTTGGGAAAATGCTTTACTGTGCAGTGAACAGGGTATTATACGTGGAGGTGGTGAGCAGTTAATTTTCAGCAAAAGTCTTCCTTGAGTTGTAAGTGTACATTGCTAGAGAGTCAATTCCAGCTTACTTTGGTGAGAATATTCTTCACAAGTGGTGTGCTTGTGTGACGACCTTAACACTGGAGCTGTGAACTCATCAAGGATGGTAATTTGCAATTTTTGATTCATAGAAGAAAAGAAGTGACCCAGTTATCCTGACTTTATATCATCCACTGCAATATCATTCAAATGACATGTGAAGGAAGAAAGACTTTGTATAGATAATGTAAGATTATCTATACATTGACTTCCCCACTACTCAGAGCTTTGCATTAATCTATGGAGATTCTGCAGAGAATCATGCTGTAGGCACGAGTCCATTAGAGCTACAGTATCTTGCAGTTATTATGAAGAGCACTCCCATGGTGTTAATAACATCTGAATGGGATTTCAGAATCTGGAGATATGTGGAAGGTGATATATGTCACCTCACTTCCCACAATATAATGTCCTGACTCTCTACAGCAGGCTTGTCAAACTCAATTTCATTGAAGGCTGCATCAGGGTTGTGTTTGACCTCAGGGGCCCGGGTAGGTGTGGCCAGGGTGGGCGTGGCCAGCCTGATATCATACATGCAGCCCTCCCGGGCTCTGTTTTCACTGGCAGAAGGCTGCAGGAGGCCCTCATGGCCAGAAACAGAGCCCAGGAGGCATGCGTGTGGCACTCCCGAGCTCCATGTTCACTGGCAGAGGCACCATGGACCAGTCCTTCGCTGTTTCCAGGGCATGCCCGCGGGCCAGATCTAAGCAGGGCTGAATCTGGCCTGTGGGCCTTGAGTTTGAAACACCTGCTCTACAGCTTTGAATTCATATTTTTTAATATTTTTTTTGAAGTGTGCCAAAGTTAAAAGTTTATTACAGTCAATTTGAATATGTATCATCTCATACTCTTATTACTTTTAGGATTTTACTTCCATAGCCTTGGTTACATTAGGTTCTTTGTTGCTGCATTACTTGAAGAAAATAGTTGTTATGTTTGAAATATTTCATATTAAATTTATAACGGTTCATAATGTATTTGTAAAACACAGTGCATCATTTGAGGATACGAAAAAAGCTTCATGACTTTTATGAAATCCTGATGATAATGATGGCTTATTATTTTATTATCCTAATTCACAGGACTAGGGAATAAAGTGTTATGAGGCACATTGCTCTTAGAAGCACTGGGAAGATGGTTGGGTGTGAAAAATATTACCATTTCTTCTTATTTGCATCCTCAATGGCTTTTCTAAGAAATAATTTTTTTTTTTTAAAAGTGTGGATATTGCTCACTGTTATTCAAAATGAGTTCTCAGTAATTGCGTTCTTTCCTGCTTTCTTGTAAGGGGTTATATCTGGGCCAATGCAGTAATTCTTTCTCTCTGATAATTCAAACTGCACTCAAGAAGACTCAAAAGAGTTGACTTGAGAAAAAAATCTTTATTATAGATTCTCTGCAGCCCTAGTGGCAAAGACCAGCTTCTGTGGAGACTAACTATCTAGCCATATGTGTCTCTTTGCAGGTGCCCAAATCCCAACGTTTAACTCCTGAGCATCTTTCTCTGGTTCTTTCCTTGAGTAGGTTTATTGCTGCTGGGTTCTTGATGGCCCCCACTCTGTGTCTATAGTCTCTGATTCCAGGCTCCTAATTTCCACCTTGCAAGCTTCAGCCATCACACTTGTACACACTTGGGAATGTTTAATCTTTACATATGTATTGAATAATCCACCTGCAGCTCATGAGATTAACTCATGTAAAAGCACATTGTCAAACTTTGGGGGCAAATTACAAAATAACAAGGATGCATTTTTCACACCAATTTTCAAACTCACAAAAAGGCATGTGTTAAGGCCCAAATAATCTTGCTACATTTCTTTTTGTGTGTGTGTCTGTGTGTGGGGGGATGTGTGGGGGGTGTTGTTGGTTCATTTGATGATCGTTATCCTACCTTCCGTCTAGAATCTTAAAATATATTCATAACACTCCCTCCTCAGCTTATTCCCATAATAAACAATTTGTAGAATGTAACTGGCTAAATGCCATCCAGTAAGGGTGGTGTTTGTTTATTCATTGCTACATGCGAACTCAAGGTGTTGGGTTTTTTTTTAAATCCTAAGAAAAAAACCTAAGGTAAAATACAGTCAGGTAAAGTCTGTAAATAGCTGTGTATATACACAGACGCACATTTGAAATACTACACACGAAAACATTCGGCCTCAACCATTTTACCTCTCCCTCTTCTTCCCTTTCTTCTTTCTCCTTCTTTGTATCTTCACAAACTACAATAGCAACTATTCAGAACCCAGAAAAGGAATAACAAAACATGAAGCCAAAGAAATGGAAGATTTGTAATAAGAAAAATAAAAGATCCCAGCATGCTCATATGTTCTGAAAGATCTGCAGTATTTGTGAAGCTTCCTCACGCTGCAGTTAAGGGAATGTATGAATGAATTCTTAATAAAATTAAGGAGGGATATACTAGTCGATCAGTTTTACTTGTAGTCATGCCAGATGCAACATTCTTTATTAATGGTAAGAATAGTACCAGTCAATCATGGCATAGTTTGGCCACTTTCAAACAAGTACAACAAAAGTTCCTTTTTCTTCTAAAACTTGCTGAACAATATTCTATCCAACATAGAATCCAGAGACTATTGTGCCAACAAACATACTCTCATACAGCAAACTAGAAGGAATATGCACGATATACATTCAACCATTCAGGATGTATATAAACAGTCCTTGTTTAGTGACCACAAATAGGACTGGCAACTCCATTCTGGTCATTAGGTGAAATTGTGCATATGACCTTCAGCTTTCCTTTCCTTTACTGTGCAGGCCTGCCTTACTGGAGACTCGCGGGCTGGATGCGTCATGTGCAGGCCACTCCCACCCCGGCTCCGCAAAGGCAAAAAAATGTCACGATACATCATGTGATGCAATCGAGTTTGACAGCTGTGCTTTACAGGCCTGCAAAGATTGTAAGTGGAAAGAATTGGTTGCAAAGTTACTCTGTCATCACCATTGTAATAGCGAACAATTTCTGTATGAGGCTGTTGCTAAAAGAGAAATACCTGTATTGCTAACCCCAGAGTAATGAACTTCTTGGGTTAGGCTACGTTCAGGCACATAATACCCTCTTGACACTGAATTGTGCCTAATAGTCAAAGTAGGCAATGCAACACGAGCTATATAAATCTGTAATTTCTAATGGTTTGCAGAGCCTTTGCACTGTCTACCAGCCAAATCAGTCATGGTGGTTAAACTTTAAAGATTTTTTTTTTAAAAAAATGTTGAAGGCTTTTTCCTGAAATAGTAAAAGCTAACAAATGAGTTGCAGCTGTTAAAATACAAATGCCACACTGGTAAAGTTTTTGGACCCAAAGATACCAAGTCATTCTATTCTTTCCAGACTGTTCATTTTGGCCTGGAAATAACTTTAGTGATTATTGTTGTTCCTGTTGCAATTGTACTTTCCATACAACTACCTACAGTTCTTCAGTCTGGTGTCATTTAAGAAATGGAACTGCTACTTCTGAATGGGTAGATAAAATACAATGTTGGACACCATCAGTGTACTGATGGCACCTCGCTTCAGACTTTCTTTTGATCAGGACACAGAATTGGAAGGGACCTTGGGACCCCAGCTCAAGCTAAAGACTAATGGCTGTCTAATCTCCTCTTTGAAAACTTCCATTATTGAAGCACCCACAATTTCTGGAGGCAAGTCGTTCCCCTGATTAATTGTTCTAACTATCAGGAAATTTCTCCTTAGTTCTAGGTTGTTTCTCTCCTTGATAAGTTTTCCATGTGTTACTTCTTGTGCTGCCTTCTGGTGCTTTTGGAGAATAGGTTGACACCCTCTTCATCCGTACTGATTTGGTGTAGAATCTGATTGAAAAAGATTTTTGTATTTATTGGGTTTTTATTGTTGCATCAGCAAACAAGAAAATGGAAGATGAACTGGCCTTAATTGGAACTACTGAGATAGACAAGGAAAGCAATCATGGATAATAACTAGCAGATTCAGAACAATAAGATCAAATTTAAGGTTGTCATTAGAGTCTTCTTTCCTCCCTTCCCTTCCATAAGGAGTTGATTTCAAAAATCACTTAATTAAGTACAATCATATCTGTGGTTTGAATGTCTAAGATCAGCATTTACTTTGGGTACATCCATAATTTAATAAATAAAATCACTAAAGTATGGTCTCAGAGAATGTATCTTCTAAGTGGGTAAGCTTGATTAAAATGTGCACACACAAAACATTCCTACAGTGTTACAACTTAAAAACTTAACACTTCGTTGATCCAACATGGCAACAGAAACAGGAGAAGAGATTTTATTCTGTGCTCAATATTTGCAGGCAAAAGGAATTGTGTCTTTATATCAGAAATGTACTTTATAGATTAAGCTGGCTTGAGTAAAGCAAGCTGCGTAATCTTTTTTAGAAGGCTGTTATACTGCAGATTGGAGAAGATGCAGAAAAGGTAACTGGATCAGTTCTTCTTTGAATAATTATTTTATTTATTTGTCTAGTTGCCTTATACATACATACATCCAGTAGTGGGTTTCAAATTTTTTACTACCGGTTCTGTGGGTGTGCCTTGGTGGGCATGGCATGGCACGGTGGGCGTGGCTTGGTGGGCGTGGCAGGGGAAGGATACTGTAAAATCTCCATTCCCACCCCCTCCAGGGGAAGGATACTGTAAAATCTCCATTCCCTCCCCAATCCAGGGGAAGGTTACTGCAAAATCCCCATTTCCTCCCGATCAGCTGGGACATGGGAGGCAGAGAATAGATGGGGGTGGGGCCAGTTAGAGGTGGTATTTACCAGTTCTCCGAACTACTCAAAATTTCCGCTACCAGTTCTTCAGAACTGGTCAGGACCTGCTGAAACCCACCTCTGGTATGGAAGAAACTCTCGAGTTTCTTTCTCATTCTTACTTCTTTCTCAGGACTGAACCCAGGGCTCCCGAGAGCTTTATTGCTCTTGCATTCCTTCTTCAAGGTTATTTCTGTACATATTATCATGGCTAAATTGCAACACCTCTTGCCAGAGGGGAAGAGGAACATAAAAATGACCATTGTGAAAAAGTTCTTCAGCCACAGAAAAAAGGAGAATCAATTTGCGTGGTTCCATGGAAGCCATCTGTTGGAACGATGACGTACAGATCCTCTTGTTATAAGTAAATCTGACTGAAAAGATTCACTATCTGCCACCTCCAATATCTCAGCAATATCCCTTCCCAGAAGGGAGACTTAAAATTACCAGACTTCAAAATTGTGACAGGAGAGGACGCATAGAGAACATCAAATTTGTGTTTGCACAACAGAAGTATCTGGCAGTTAATCTTGTAAACTAGGAACAGCGGTAAGGTAAAAGAACCAGTCCTTCAAAGTAGGTCAGATCAGGAAATGGACTCCACAGTCCATTTGGAATTATATTTATTGATATTGGTGCCAACATTAGAGCCATGTTGGTGCAGTGGTTAGAATGCAGCATTGCAGGCTAATTCTGCCGACTGCCAGGAGTTTGATCCTGATCGGCTCAAGGTTGAGTCAGCCTTCCATCCTTCTGAGGTCGGTAAAATGAGGGCCCAGATTGTTGGGGGCAATATGCTGACTCTGTAAACCATTTAGAGAGGGCCATAAAGCACTGCGAAGCGGTACATAAGTCTAAGTGCTATTGCTATAGTAAAAGAACCATGAAAGGCTGACTTAGAGTATAGTCTTATACTTAAGAGAGTTAAGGCAGACCCAGTGTTGCTCCTGACCGGCTCAAGGTTGACTCAGCCTTCCATCCTTTCTAAGGTGGGTAAAATGAGGACCCAGTTTGTGGGGGAAATAAGCTGACTTTGTATAAAAATATACAAAAGTATGAAGGCTATTGCTTAACGCATTGTAAGCCGCCCTGAGTCTCCAAAGAAGGGTGGCATATAAATCCAAAAAAAAAAAAGTGTTAATTTGTTCCTAATATTTTGTTTCTGGGCTTAAAGTATGTTTTTGAAGATATTGTTGAAACCGCCTCTTCATAGCTTTTCAAGGGACATTTCTGTGACTCTCTATATGAAATTAAAGTGAGAGAAAACTTCTTCCCACCTGGTCAGATATTGGGTGAGGCTTTCTGTAATGTTCCAAATTCTTACGATCACAGTTTCCACTCCTGACTAAAGTGCAAAAAACCCCAAAGTTGGACATTTCTAGGTCTCTGCTATGTAAGAATAGGTTGCCCCTTAGCCAGATCCATCTGCATTCCTTGTGTCCTATGCTGGAAGATCAGCTGCCACTTTCCAACTTGGCAAAGAGCCTGTATTTGCATAGATGCTTTAACATATTCCTGACACGAGCAACGACCCTCTGAATAAATCAAAATGTCATCTGAGTAAACTAGACGTATTTGTCCAGAATATCTCATTCATGAATTTGGAAAAGACAGTAGGGCAATTAACTAGACCAAAAAGCTCTACTCAAACTTGTAATAAGGGTCAAAGACTGTTAAATATTCATGGTCCCCCTTCATTCAAATTGAATTGCAAGCTGTTCTCAGGTCTAACTTAGTGAAAAAATGTGCTTTCTGAAGATGGCCCAGCAGTTCCGAGGCAGTGGATAATGTTCTCTGATTGGTCAGAAAATTGAGAAGTCGAAAGTCGTAAATGGGTTTCAAGGAAAAATTATCTTTTTCGTTAACAAAAATTATGGTGTAGATTCAACCAATGCAAGAGACAAATAGTTTCTTCAGATTGTTGTCCAGAAACTGCTTTAAAGTGGCCGACTTTTGAGTAAACATGGGATATTGTTGCTTACATAGCTACGATCTGGCTCCAGGCAGCAGAACGATCGAACAATCACATGCCTGGTGTGCAACAGAGGTTACCCTATCAGAACACACCCCCAACCAATCAGAGCACAGCCAGCCCCCCCCCAATCAGAGCACAGCCAAGCCCCCTCCCAATCAGAACAC
>JANHZT010008183.1:282772-294348 GCA_032468215.1 Stegonotus admiraltiensis | reverse complement strand
CACCCACCCCCGGGGCCTGGTATTTGACCTATATAACTGTTCTAAATTAAAAGATGGAAGGACATACCTCTGTGTAACAATGAAATAACAACAATTCATATGGAAAAAAATCAAGCCCAATCAAGCTAAAATAAATCGAAAGCTCTTTAATTTTGAGGAAAGTCCCATATTTGGAAGAGAATGTACATTGCTTGAGCTTAAGCATGGTCTTTAATACTCAGATTCTGTGATAAGCAATCACAGTCAGTGCACTTCAGTGTATTTCTTAACTCAGATTTAGCACGTGCTTATCTTCATAGCATATGATTTAAATCAGTTATGTCTCACAAAATTTCTTTAAACTATCAAATTAGGAAAGCTGGTACTTCGATTACTTAATGTAATAACTTAGTTTTTATAACTCAAATGACAAAAAATACTTTAGAAGACCAGGCTTACAGAAATCTTTTAAAGTAACAATGCTTTCCTTTTATGTTCTCTAATAGATTGAACTCTATATGTGGCTCATTTTATTTCAATTCATTTTATGGAGTAGTGTTTCTTTATGTTTGCTATAGTCAATTCATATATATATTCTGTTCATTTGACATTATGTTATTTTATTTGAAATTGCTTAATAGTTATTTTTGAGCTTCTGCAATTCTTATTTATTACAGATACTTGCAGATACTCCCATTCAACATCTTGAAATGCTTTACATCTCTAACCAACATGGTACTGGCACTAAAATTGCTTATTAACTCAAAACTATTTTTAGGACATTAGAGCAAAAATCAGGAGTGGCTGAACCTGAAACAATTTGCATAATTTAATTTCTTCGGGTTATTCAAAACAATCTGGTGGCTTGCAAGTAAAATTTCATGCATAGACTTTAATGAACATGTTTGAACCTATAGTTTACCCTTCTTTGAAATATAATACTAAGGGGAAACTAAATTAAAAGCACTGAAGTTGAGCACATTACTTATGAGTTTTCTTCTAAGGAATTCAAAAAATACATATAAAAGCATTTCAGAATGGAAATGAATAAGAGTCATGTTTTGAAAGTGCCACTTCTAAATGTCACTGCATAATGTAAGCTATGCAGTTCTTAAGTAGCAGCTCTAGATGTAGAATTAACATTTGTTGCCAGGCTCAACTTCCTATGACTACATTGTGAGACTAATTTGTCCAATTGGCTCATAGTGTTACCACTGCTAGGACTTTTTGTGGATGGACAAAACACACCAATATTTTCTGGCATATGTGGATTGGAAAGCATCTGTCACTTTTCATATAAACTAAAAACTAAATTCGTCATTGTAAAAAGATATGGAAGAGGCGTATCTGCAATATTCTTATTTTCATACACAGTAGATATTTCTCAATCTCAGCTGTAAATTCTAGAGCAATCATTAATTGTTCATACAACAGAGATGATCTATGAAAACATATTAGCATTTTGACCATCTACTCCAAACTAGGCACACCAACCATAAATTATCTTGCCACAATGCTTCTCATCTTTATCAGGTAAGTCACTTTAAAAATAGCACAAAAGAGAAAAAGGAATTTAATTTTTATGTAACCCGTAAATAGCCTTGTAAATGTGTAGCTAGCTTTCCTCAATCTGAAATGAGGGGAAACACAAGAAAAAGTTAATATGGAGTCACAGGTGGAAAATTACCCATTTTTTTCCCAATAATTTCATTCTGACTTCCAAACTGGTATTGTTGAATGACATTTAAATAATGCTAGGTGTTTAGTGCCATGTTAACTACAAAAATCTCCCACCCTTTTAAAATGGCTTAAAATTATTTCTCATACTAATTTTATGCTGGCAATAGATATATTAGGGAAAGGAGAGTTAGTAACCTTTTTAACAGCAGAAGAATGTCTTAATTTGTAATTTGGGGCAGAAAGGGAAAATGAACCAATTTTCAGTAAGATTTGGTACCTTTTATCTGTATCCCAAAGCACACAGGTTGCCTCGGATTGATGCATTTCAGATAAATTACTAACCATATATCGTTAATACTCCATATATGTAGATATATCTGTATCTATATATATAACTTGCATTGGCTTGCATCCATTTTCAGCTGCCATACAACAAACCACTTGTATGACAGATAATTATAATTTTGGAAACATTTTTGAATAGGGAGGACTTAACTGATGTATGCAGTGTCTGCAATAGCTGCTTTTGTTGCTGGAACACAAACTAGAAACCTGTTTGCTACTTGCTGACTTCATGTAGAAGAATTCAGCAAAGTGTGTATGGTATGAATGTGTGTGTAAAACAGAATCAGTCATGGAACCAACTAGGTACATGTCATGTTTTACTGAATAATTTTAAGTCATGTTGTGTGTATTTGTCTTGTCCTCTAACATTAAAATTTGGTTAATACAAATATATTTTTATAAATTTGAAGTAAAGTGTGCCCCATTTTTTAAGTGTTTCATTGTTAAAAAATAAGTGTACTAGATTTGATTCTTAACACTTACTGGCACAGATGGAAAAAGCTATTGGCTCCAAAAATGTAAGAGGAAGAACCATTCTCAAAGTGTGTGTGTATTTACAAACCAAGCTGTAGAGATCAAGAAAAGAACTTTTACTGTTCTCAAATTTCTAAATTGTCAAGATTTATATGGAGTTGTGGTGGAACTAGTTAACACTTAGAGCTTTTGGTATGTAATGACTATTTGCTATGGACTGATATTAAATGTTTCAAAGGATTGCGTTATTAAATTTTCTGGATTTTGTTACTTTCCTCTTGAATTATATTAAGTAGTTTAAATTTCTTTTATGACATTAAAACATGAATTTTGGGGCTCCGTATTTATTTTCACTGGTTTTACTAATTTATGGGGCACATTAATTTTTTATTTTATAAATATGTAGTATATTAAACATATCTTAAATCGTTCAAGTCAAGCTACATTAATTCCTGATTGTCTATTGGAGTTTTTTTAATTAAACTTTTCCATGTTGGTGCACAGCACTTAACAAATATTTGTATTCCCTCTTTCCAGTTCAATAAACAAAATAAATAACTGGATTTGATTAGTTCTTAGCTTTATAAGCTTTGACTTCTATTTCATTCTAGAAAGGAACAGAAGTTCCTTTCCTTTCTAAGATGTATTCACATATGATCATGCAACTGCTCAGTCCATGAATATCTAGAGAGATTTCTTGTGAGAATGGATCCTATACTGCTCAGACTTAAGCTGAGTTACTCACTTGGAGCACAAAGCCATCCCCATAAATCTTACGCTACAAAAGCTAGACAGTAGCTGTCTTAACAGGCAAGCAACATCAGGCTGTTTACTGAACCAGTGGCTGTAGGTGTGAACTTCAGCTTGGAAGATTGCAATCTGTATTGAACTGATTATAGTACCAAATGTCCAACAACAAATGGGATTGCAGTTATACTGCACAGCTTCAATTTAGATGTGGCTCACTGCCATTATAATACAGGCAAACTATGAATACATATATTCATAGGTCCCACATAGGTGCTACAATATTTCATGAAGTACTTTCTTAAACTCCTCATATATACACTGAACATATTTCAGCCTTCAGTTTAAAAAACACAAAAGTGAACCATATTTAAAATGTTGCCTCTAGGAAAGAAAACATTGGTCATTCATCTCTGGTAAGCTTCCTTTTATATGATAAAATCTTCAATGAAATGGTTATAGCTGCTGCTTCACTGTAATAAGTGAATTTGCTCCATTGGGTAACCAGTATTCTTGCATAATCTTTACATAAGAATTAAATACAGTAAGAAAATGGATTTGAGTAAGAACAAAACAATAGTTGCAAAAACATAGTATTGTAGTTTCTAAAATATTTTATATGTTAAAAATACAGCAAAAATATGTTTTGTTCAAAGAGGAAAAATATACTGCATGACATCACTGGTCTGGATTTTCTTGGGAGTTGCTCGTGGCTTCATAGTATTTCAATGGAGTAACATCAATTTGGCAACCATAATACTTCATTTGGCCATTTTTCAGTCATTTATTAAAGACAGGATCATACTATAAAGAGTGAAAAAAGAGACCATGTCAAAAGGTGTAGAGCTTGAAATAAACATGATTGCTCTCTGCAATTTATGTCAGCAAAACTGTCAATGCTTCTGAGGGGACAGAAAAGAGTATTTTTAACAAATCCAAGATCTATGAAACTACAGTTCCTATTTGAAGTAAAGTGGCATATAATCAATTAGATTTCATAGTTTAAAATAGTATGCCCATCAGAGGCAGAAAATGTGGCATCAAGTCAAGTGTAGGACAGTTTGGGATATCTTATGATAAATAACATTGCCTTCCACTAAGGCTCTTCCAAAGAGTTAAACCACATTAAAATTATAACAGACTATTCTAGTAGGAATCTTAAGAATATCTTTACCAACCTCAAGATGCAAGCCTTGAAACTTACCTGTAAAGATACATGAAGAAACAAAGGAGATGAAAACCAAGCTTTATCATGGCCTCCTTCATGTGTGATTTTAGCTGCCCTCTGTTGTGGATTTCTGTAGGGTCAAATACTCCCATGTTTCCACTGGGAACCATGATATACCTAAAATGGTTTCAAGAAAATTGTTTCAGTACCAACTGTGCTCCAGCCCAATAGATTAATGATCTCCATATCAAAAAAGACAAAACATGCAAAACAAAACGAAACTGAATTGGTGGTTGAGTTCTTTCAAACAATACATAACACTTAAAGTGTTGCATATGGGTTTCAGAAGAGTGAAACAAAATAAATGGTTCATTTTTGAGCTCCTAGCATTACTCAAATACATCCTGCTTTTGCAACTTACTGTATACTCAACATGTATTCCAAAACTGTTCGATACATCTCTGTCAAGCCTCTGAAGCTGTAAATAGCAGGACAAACAAATGCCCTTGTGCAGTGGAGATGCATTACTTGCATTAATCAAAACACATTTCAAATCTGATGCCAGCTCATGTTTTCTCCAATAAATATGAATGCCTGAATTTGCCATGTTAAAATTTGCATGCAGCCTTCAATCAATCTTAAATCATCTTTTAAAGCCTGGGCACTGTTTAGAAATGGTGAGCTCATTAGCATATCATTTGTTAAAATATTTAACATTAAACTTTAAAATTCTACATTTAAATCACTGACATTTTCTATTCAGTGTATTGCATTAGAAATAAATATATGCATAAAAAACTTGAATACTTAAAACAATATCCTATGCTTTTTATTTGCTTACTAAATATAAAAATGACTCAGCCCAAAGTCAATTCAAAGCAGAAATGCTGCATTTTTCTTCTTCCAGGAAGTCCACATCCAAAGAAATTACCAGCACCTTGATTTGCTTCAAAAGTGCTATAGCCTCAAGCATTATGTAGCTATGTATATGAGACCTTATGCATCTTATATGCATCCTAAATTAGAAGTGTTGCCAAAATTGAAAAAATAAAAATAAGTATGTTTATTAGAGGCAAAATTTAAGCATGGGCTGTAATTTGGAAGCAGAAAATCTTAAAAGGGAATTCAACTTTCTCCTTTTTTCCTTTAGGTGAAAGCAAAGTTGATAAAATTCCAAAAGTAGTGGCTCATGCCCTGTGAACATTCAAGATATGTACTTTGTTAGATTTATATCCTGCCTTCCAAAAGCCTTTTATTTTTACATCCAAAACCACCCTATGAACAAGGTTGAGTTGAGAGAGACTGGTCCACAATCTTCCAGTAATTTTTACAGCTAAGAATAGAACAGAATCCAAGTATTTCCAGTCCTTGGTCAATGCTTAGCTACTAATTACTACATTACTAGGTATTTTTGCACTAGCAAATATGATACTTGCTCCTGGCAAAATACAAAAGTGATTTTATACTGTTTTCTTCTCAGGATTGGATGAAAAGATCAATGATGCACTAGATTTTCACATGATCCATGCTAAAAGTCATGATCCACGCTAAAGGAGTTTAAAAGTTTTTAAACTCAACACTTTTAACAATACAAAAGTTATATATGCACATACACTCCTTGGGACAAGGAAAGTCTAGTATATCTATTGGTGTTACCCAAAATCCATGCTAAAATCCAAAGGGAAAGGAAAAGTAATATTACATTTCTATCACTTCCTGCTAACACGGCTGGAGTAATAAATTATGGAACAAGGCAAAATTTATAAAAATGCTTGTTCATTAAGAGAGGAAAAATATGAGCAACATCATGCAATTCTTAAGCCATCAAAGGTCTTACCTGTATATGTTCCACGTTGCCACAGGAAAGTTGAGGAGGAAGATGAACCAGTGCAGTGAAATAAGCATTAATACAGTGACAATGGTATGGCCAATCAATTCAGGGATCACCCACTAGAAAGATTTTTAAAACAATTTAAAAAGTAAAAACCTTTATAAAGTTTCAGCAGGAATCTTCTACCTGCAAGCTAACAAGGGCTGCAAAACTCTTATTTGATTAAAAAGAATCAGTAATTGATCTCTATTGGATGGTTCAGATATAAATTGCAAGTGCAATTTGCAAATTATGGATTACTTTCTAGGATACCATCAGAATATTTGGAATATTATTTATGAGAACCTGATCAGCATATCTAATATGATCAATAAGGAATATCAGCAAGCAACAGTCTCGCGTTAAATCCTATATATTCAACACTTCTAGTACCAAAATACTAGTACCAGGTTTATATATTTCGACCTAATTTTCAAATTAGCTTTATTTTTCATGATTAAGAATTTGCTGCCCATCAATTTGAATTCTTGCATCAAGATGGTACTATAAAAAGGGTGAGTATATACATTTGACATATGGTAGCAATGGATTCTAATCCACGGCAGTTTGTTAAATAAAATAGTTTATTAAAAAAGTCTTATTCTAGACAACTCAAAGGTGACTGACAATAAACTTGTAAGAATAGGGAAAGGCAAGCACAAAATATATTCTGCAAGCAAGCTACACAAAATACTGAGATGCTGCAAGAGGAGAAGACTACACACTTTGCATTCAGCAAAGAAAGGGAAATGTAGTGTATGAAACACTGAAGGAAAAAAATGAGATTGAGGAATAAATACAAGTGTCCGAGACTATCATGTAGGCAATCCAGATTCTAGCATTAAGCCTCCAAGATGAACATTCTTCCCCACAACAATAATTCATGTTTTTTTGTATTAAGAAAATTATGTTTAGGAAGCAATTCTAGGTTCACTGTGGTTCCTCTCTGAATTAACAATACAGGTAGTCCTTGATTTAAGACCAAGGAAAGCAGTTAAGTAGCTTTTTAGAACTTTTTGCCATGATTGTTAAACAAACTGTGCAGTTGTTAAGCAAGTTTGGCTTTCCCTATTGACTTCGTTTGAAATCCAGCTGGGAATGTTGCAAATGGCAATCACATTATCCCGGGACTCTGCCATTGTTATAAGTACATGCCAGTTGCCCAGTGCCCAAATGTTAATCATGACTGAGGATGCTGCAACTATTCTAAGCGCAAGGACAGGTTGCAGGTCACTATTTTAGTGCTATTATAATTTAGAACAGTCACTAAATGAATGGTTGTCAGTCAAGGACCACCTGTAGAAAGGAGATTATTTTTGAAAACTTTTTGATATAATTTTGAAACAAACTAATGATATAATTTTGAACTGCAAGTTCGCAATATTTTGGTAGTAAGGCTGATGGGTTAATTCAAAATCTCTGAAGAAAGTAAGTTAACTACTACTGTTCTAGAAAGACATCAGTCCAAAGCACTCTTTAGTGTGTTTAAGAATTACATATAATCACAATATACTTTCCAACTATCATGGTAGTCCTATGCCTGCCAATCCTACTGCGTATAACAGTAGTTACTCTCAGATGGTAATAGAACTATAGCTTATATATAATCTTATATGCCTAGAAATAGGGATTGCCAATGTCTCCAAAGAACCTATGATTAGGCTATGTTGGTTTGCATATTCTACTTACTAAACGAAATGGAGCCCCCTGGAGAAAACTAAAATATTCCTCAGATAAGTAACCAACATAGAAGTCATTCTCTGCAAACATACATCTTAAGAGTTGAGGTACATTTGTAAAAATTTACAACATTTACCACATTATTGTATTAACATTTTAAAAAGAAAAACAACTTACTTTATTTAGTTTTGAGCAGCAAGATCTGGCATTAATGTAGTCACATTCCAAATCTGATAGTGTAATTATCTGATGATCAAGATAAGAACAACTATTATGTCAGCTATAACACTGCCCTTTCTAGGTAAGAATTAAACTATTTGGACAAATTGTAAATGGCAACCTAAGGGGATTTTATATAAAACTCAGCAAACGGGCCTCCAGTTTAGGACTTCCAGAAGAAGGAAAGCATTTTACAAAAGATACAGACAACACCAGAATCTATACCCCTGTTAACTGTGTTAGCAACTTTACCCAATGCCACCCAAACTCCAAACTATAACATGCACAATATACATGTAGCTGGGACATATTGATCACTCATTAGTTCCCAAAGCAGCTTGTTTTGTGAATTTGGTTCTTTATAACCACATTAAAATTTGAGTAAGTAAGGTAGAACTTCCACTGGCGCACAAGCACAGTCACTTACTGATTTGATTCAGATGTTGCCCCTCCCTCACTAAGATAGTTTCCTATTATTATTAATAGGAATATTTGAGTTCAAATTCTCCTCCTTTTTATCATGTATTTATTTTAGTTTATTATAGCCACAGAACTCCAATGGACTCTGGACAGGGTATAAAACCAAACTCCCTCATAAAAATGGGGGGGGGGGAATCTAAAACCATGCAAACAGCCTGGACTAAAACATCTAAAAATGACACAAAGGAAACCCCCCACCTCAACACATTAAACCAGACAGATTTTAAGAACTTTCCAGGCAGAACCTTAAGAGAGGATGCCGTCCTTATCACTGAGGGGCTGCTGTTTCAGAGGGCGGGGACTGCAACTTCCTCAGTTCCCTTACTAGAGGGGAGCTGGAGTGCACCCATGCTGCCAGAACATACTTTATGGGCAGAAATCCTCAGATATCCAGGCTTTATGCCATACAGGGGTTTATAGATAACCATACTTTGATTTGCACTAGGGAGCCAATTGCCACCTGGCTGTGCAGTAAAAAGTTAAAATGTGCTTCAAGTTTTAAAGTAACCAGAGTTTTCTGATGTCTGAATTTGGAGAACTTGAGCTATTTAAAATCTAACAAGGACAATTTGAATCCACTGTTTGATACTCATAGTTTAAAATAACATCTGTTGAAAGCAAATCAAAATTCCTAAGGTTTAAACTTCAGACCGAAATTTGGACTGGACAGTCATAAAAATGTGGCATAATATGCAGATAGGCTTATCATCTTCATCCAATTGCATAAGAAACTATGGTTTTCTGATACACAAACACACACACACACATATAGCAACAGCAGAGAATCCCTTTGAAATTTTGGAATATCCTAACACAAGCCACCAACAATAAATACGCTGCATAAGACCAAAGTCGACTGATATAAGACTTATTTAACAGAATAATAGAACTGGAAGGGACTTTGGAGGTCTTCTAGTCCAACCCCCTGATCAAGCAAGAGACTCTGTACCATTTCAGACAAATGGTTTTCCAGTCTCTTCTTAAAAACCTCCAGTGTTGGAGCACCCATAACTTCTGGAAGCAAGTTGTTCCACTGATTAATCATTCTGTCAGGAAATTTTTCCTTCCTACTAAATTACTTCTCCTACTAACATTTCACATTATCTTTATTTTATCCCTGTGTTAATGCATTTTAGGACTGCATTTATAATATTATAAAGTAATACTATAATATTATAGTATTATATAGTATATATAGTATTACCCCTCACATATGAAATGATGCACACTGTATTTTGACATATCAAATTTTGCTATATATACAGTATATTGGTACCGGTATATGATATACAAGTAGTCCCTGACTTACAACAGTTCACTTAGTGAAGTGACTGAAGTTACAACACTGAAAAAAGTGACTTATGACCATTTTTCACACTTATGACGGTTGCAGCATCCCCATGGTCATGTGATATACATAACTGACTCATATTTATGACAGTTGTAATGTCCCAGGGTCATGTGATTTCTTTTTGTGACCTGACAAGTAAAGTCAATGAGGAAACGAGATTCACTTAACAACCATGTTACTAATTTAACTGCAGTGATTCACTTAACAAATGTGGCAAGAAAAGTCATACGATGGGGACAAAACTCACTTAACAAATTTCTCACTTAGCATAAATTTTGGGCTCCATTGCGGTCATAAGTTGAGGACTACCTGTATATACACACATACATACACAAAAGCAACCTTTTGTTGCTTTTTAAAGTTTTACAAAATCTTCTAATTCCTAAAGAAACTAGCAAAATTTTATTCATGAAATTAAAATATCTAATGAAGAGCCTCTTTTAGAAAATGCAGTTCTCCAACGACAACATAAAAAAGTTTTATACTTTTCACAATAACTTAAGTGCTTGAAAAGGTATCTAAAGTACATGTTTAAAAAACTGTCCCTTATATCCTCTATGAAATAGCCACTGAAGTATATATAACAATAGTCAGAATGATAAAGATCATCATGTACAGATTTAGTTCCAAGCAAACACATCTGTAAGTATTGTGAAACTTCATTGCAATTCTACATAATCCACACAAATTAATCTTCCACAATCAGGACAACAGATGCCAATTTTTAGAAATACGTTGTTTCAAGTGGAAAACTAAAAGTTATCATCACTGAACAGAATCGACAACAAGCAGCTTTATACTACAAATAATGCATTACACAATATCACAATCATAGGAGTTTTATGCAAACTTTAAGACAGGAGGGTATTTATTATATATAAATAAATCTTACATTTAAGCAGGAACCAGGCTTTTTACCATAACCAAACAGAACCTAACCAAAAAGTTGAATGATAGATCGAACAATCTAGTGAACAACTTATCAAAAGAGAATGAAGCAATTGTATCTTTCTTCTGCAGCCAATCTCAAAGCTCTTCTTCTTGGCCACTGCAACCAATGCAGAATACAAGGCTTCCCAAGCTGCTCCTACAAGACCCTGACAACATGTAATCAACCCCATGCAAAAACATAGCTAAGGGGATGGGGATTTAAAAAAGACCGGTGCAGTTGTGTTTTTGACAATCTATCTAGCTAAGTAAGAAACAGGACACGCCACGCCCGACCTGGGCAGGTTCCGGACACAGCTAAAACATGCTTTTCAGAGTCCGTCTTGGCTTGGCGATGGATCCTCCTGCCTCACCTTCACTTGGCCATCATGCCTTCAATTCCTCTAAGCCCCCGGAGACGCCCAACCTTTCTTCCAAGCGCGCCTCCTAAGGCTCACGCTACTCGACAAGCCGCTTCTCCCTCGCTTTCCCCAACCAGCGCTTGTTGCTGCTGGGCCCCCTCACCCTTTACGCCGCCGCCGCCGCCGCCCCTGCCCCAGCCAGACCGCCATTAACGCCCCCGCCTCGGCCGGTCCTCTCAACTGCAGACCAGAGGAAAGAGCCGATCGCCAGCGCTCTCCGGATCCCGGAGCCCA
>JANHZT010008183.1:264588-282672 GCA_032468215.1 Stegonotus admiraltiensis | reverse complement strand
GCAAAAGGAAGCCGAGCCGGGTTTTTTTTTTATTATTATTATTATTATTATTAAATTCCCATTTCCTTTACGCAAAGAGTGAGTGGAGAGGAAGAGAAAGGGAGGGGTGTATAAACCAAGATTGGGCCGGATGCATCTTCTTGATTTATCCCATTTGCCCCATGGAAGTAGAGAGTCAAAGATAATGTTGGGGAGGGGGATGTTTTCGCCACCGTTTTCCGAAACCCGATGCGGTGGCTAGTATTCCGTGTGTGTTTGTATGCATGTATGTTTGCGTGTACGCCTACGTTTCTGTATGAAGGGAGATCTCAAAACTGGATATGTAATACCTGCACTTTTCTCCTCGGTCTCGTACTCTTGTTGCCCAAATTGTAATAAAAAGTATTACGTTAATTGCTGGTTGCCCCGTGTCGTTATTATTTGAGGTAAAATGCTGATTGGAAAGATGGTAGATTTGCTGCTTAGTATTATGTTAGGATTTACTAACGGCTCCCCTTGATTGCTAGGTGGGCTGATCATAAAGGAAGAAAAGTGAGATTCTTGACAGACGTGCTTCAAATATTGATTTGCTGATACTTGACTACCAACTTGCAGCATTAACATGCTACAAAATTCAATATGTAATTCTGTTCGCTCTGATGGTGTGTTCTGAGAGTTTCCTGCTAAGAGTATTGAAATGTAATTGGAAAATAATCAAGTGGTTTTTGCTCTGATTTGAATGATAGTATTAGATCATTATTATGTGAACAGATACTAAAATATATGCGTAATAGTACTGGGGCATCTTAGCTATAAAAATCGCTATGTGATATAACACTGATATAAAACCTTTTGCTTTTAATAAAGTATTTAGAATTGTGGTTGTTGGGTGATTCCCCCCTCCCTCCATGTAACAACTTTATAGATGTTTCACTATGTTATTCCTGTAAAAGTTTGTATTATCAGAGTCCTTTAATTATCTGGTAGCTTAGTTAAAAGACTTCTAGTCTTTAAAAGTGGGGTTGGAAAAAAAAATCTAAAATATGTTCTGGCAGGATATTGGCTAATTTCTGATTGTCACTTAATACTATAGGTAGTCCTCCACTTATGACCACAATTGAGATCAAAATTTCCACTGCTAAGCAAGACAGTTGTTAAGTAAATCACTGCAATTGTAGTTATGGTTGTTAATGGTAGCTAAGTGAATCTGGCCTCTCCCTTGACTTTGCTTGTCAGAAGGTTGCAAGAGGTGATCACATGACCCCAGAACATTGCAACCGCCATAAATACATGCCAGTTACCAAGTGAATTTTGATCACGTGACTGTGGAGATACCACAATGGTGTGAAAAACAGTCATAAGTCACTTTTTCAGTGCCATTGTAACTAACAATGATCACTAAATGAATGGTTGTAAGTCAAGGGCTACCTATATTAGCATTTAAAATGGGTGCTAACATTGCTGGATCATAATACCAGTCAGATATCAGGAGTACAGCTCTACATTTCAAAGAATATATTTCTAGGAAAGCACTGTAAAGATTGATGCCTCACTATATTGTTAACCATAGCCATTGTAAATGAAACAGTAAAGTCATATTAAATACAACAGATCAAGCACTTTTTCTTCGTTAAAATGTATCCATTGACCGTAAGAGATTCTATTTATGAATGCCTGTCTATATAAGACAAATCAAAAGAATATGTGTTTCATTTTAGGAAGGTATCATAAAAATGTGCTAATGAGTAGGAAATACTGCCAATTTGTACTTGTTACAGTAACTTCATAGATCATATACCATAAGAAAGAATAGCTTCTAAAAATGTTGCCTCAAAAAGGCCCTTAAAAAAAACCTACTGGTTTTTTACCACCCCCACCCAAAAAAAAAAAATCTGAGAAGGGTTAGTAATCATGATAAATTTATCCATGAAACAGCTTTCAAATATTTAAAAGTTCTGTAGTTGTCAAAATAGTGATTTGGTTAAATACTACAGCATCTCCAAGTTCATAAAATATACATAGAGGCAGTCCCTGGGTTAAGGAGATGTTCTATTCATAACACTGTCAGATTTGTATGTATGTCAGAACTTGTACTTAAAAATGGATGGTCTATTACTAAAAATGGTGGGTGGCATTGTCATTCCTTGAGCCAACAAAATGCTAAAGCCATGTAATGCTTTCTGGAACTGCTAAAAACAGGCTGTATATAAAAAATGTGCAGCTTCAGCGGCTCCTGAAAGCATTGTGCGGCTTCAGCAGTTCAGCGGCTAGAGGAAGGAGAACACTGTCCACCATTTTTAGTAATAGGCAACCCATGCCTATCTAGGTCTCAAGTCAACTGATACATGGATTACCTATATAGCTCTTAAATACTGCTTGAACTGAAAGTGAAAGTTTGACAGTCTGCTTTTTTTTCGTAATAAAGGAATAGCATCCTATATAGTTACATCACTCCCAATAACTTCAAAACTTGAGTGAATATCTTTCAGTTCCACCTCAATTACCTTTGATTAATAACTTCACATAGGCACCTGTTACAAACCATAGTAATGCAAAAATATGCCCAATATTCAAATGAAATAATTATATAAACAGTCACAGAATGACATCTGATGGTAGTACATAAGTGATATCATGACATTATCTTTTGCTCCTCTCTGCAGTCACCTAATAACGTCAAGCAGTTCAACCAAAATTGTAAAACCCAGTTCTCCACCATTAGGATGTTTGCATCCAAATTAATAGAACCATGGTGTACTCAATCCAGTTTTCTGGATTTGCACAACACACTGAATTGTAAATTACAGTATTGGGGTTCCCATTACTCAAATAGCCTCAAACTACCCAACCATACTTTAGTTGAGACAATTGTGTTCACCAGCTGTTGAATAAAAAAAGTAATAGGCATCATAAACAGCTGGGCTTGGTACAATTCACCTTCTGCCAATTTTCCTTTGCAGAAATGCTAATTGCAATTTTGTATCTAGATTTTATACAGTACTCATCACTATGGTAACTGTAGAATTACTGATTAAAACCCTTGTTTCTCATTGGTTTGGGCTGATGTGATCTGGTAGAGCAGAATGGATGAGATTCTAAACAGTGCAGACTGCTATTTTTCATTCTGTTGGAAATCCTTTATTCAGGAAAATATCTGCATATGAAAGGAGCCTTGTAGTTTTTCAGGGATCTTTTTTTCATATATCATCTTTTGCCATGACAGTCTTCTTCCATTTATCAGGAATAAGCAAGTGTTCAAGTGTATCCTATCTAATTTATTTTTACTTTGTTGTTATAATCAGTGAGAGAAGTAACAAAACCAGGAAACCATCTATGTATTGATTAATGATGCTTCCAAACTGGAATCCCTGTGATCCCTATTTACTTTTCTGATAAAGCCAAAATCTAAAAGCCAGAATTTGTTCTGGGCTTCTGGCTTTTTAGGAGGGTAAAAGTCATAGATTTGAGTTTTGGTGTAAAACAAGAGATTTGTTTAGACTTTCTACTAGACTAGAGAAGGAAAGTAAAACCACAATTCTTGCTTCTAATGATATTCAAACTGATTTTTGTTTTGTAGGATTACAAAAGTTTGTCAGGCAATATGTGGTATTGTGGTTAGATGAATTGGCTGTTTTAAACAGAAAAGCAGAAGTTAAGGAGTGGTAACATTTGGTTGATCCCCAATGAAGTTAAACATTTTGAAACAAAATTATTTTTTGCTAGAAAGTGTAACTTTTCTGATAAAATTTGGAAAATGGCTAGAATAGTATTTCCATGGTTAACATATGCATCCTTTTTCTCCCTCCTCCTCTTCTCTTTTTTTGATACAAGTCACTAAGTTAACTCAAAAGCAACTGAAATCCTCAGGTTTTTTATCTAGTGCCCACTCTATGCTTTCCTATTTTCTGGGGCAATATAAGAGTTGAAGAAGCAACCTTTCTTTTCTATTAGCACTCTGTTAAAAGCAGAACAATATTTTTAGTTAAAAAATGAAATAACTATCTAGAAACTTTTCGTCAATGGTAGGAAACAGGATATGACCAAGAGTCAGATTGTTCCTCCAAATTGTCTTCCGAGACCAATTGATAGAGCCAGTTTCTATATTTCCTGAAATGTCAGTCACAACTGTTACATGGCTTTGGTGAGCATCTCTTTCTTAGCACTCAGGAACCAGGCAAAAGTAGGTTTACTTGCCCTTCATTTGGGAAAAAGAAGAGATAGCACAAAGACATAGAAATGTTGTATAAAAGTTGACTACTGTCTTGAAACAACAGCTAAGAGTGGGAAGGGGCAGTAAATGTTGGTGATTGAGATTAAGATCAGGATCCTCCATTTCTGGAGGATTTAGAATATTTGAATAAATTACTGGAGTTAATTATTGAAAGAACTTTAGTAATTCAGTACTATGTGCTTTCTTATTTGGTAGAAGAGGAAAGTTGTTCCTGTTTTTGCATTAACTTTATCTGAAAGATGAGCAGTGCTATGGTTGCATTTAGATTATCTCAGGCCTCATAAGTCATAGTTTATGAAACTATAGATGTCATAAATACTTTACATTCTCATCTGATATCTTAAGAATGATTTTAACTTGCATGAAGCTAAAGTTCTCAAGAACATCTGAACCAGTGCAGTCAGGCTTTCCTGATTTGTTAATTGGTATTGAATTTCCTGCTTCTGAATAATACTCCAACTAGTATATAGCAGGCAAAGTATGATTCTGTAGATTCATAACTTACGGTTTAGGTTTTAAATAACATGCATAATAATTATACATGTGGTTTGTTTTTTGTATTTGTATGTTGTGTGAACCCACTATTATGTCTTAGTATTGTGGGTGAGCCAGGTCATACTATGTTAGAAATAATGTTTTAAAAGTCTGTTTTAGGATTATAAACAGTGTAAATGAGATCAACTTTTTGTCTCATGTAATCCATCATTTTAAGAACTTTATTTCAGCAATTTTGCTAACTGATGCTGGGTCTTTAATACTTATAACAATCAGATGGGAAATATAGAATTACTAGTGGGACTTATTTTGCAACTGATATTATCTAGTCTACTGCACTGTCTATAAGTGAATTAAAATATGAAGTTAGCAGTATGTAGTACATTTTTAGAACCCAATTAGAATCTGAGTATGTATGTATACATTAAATAATGTGAGAAATGTGTGTGTGTGTGTGTGTGTGTGTGTGTATAGCATTATCATTCTCCATGTTCACCTGTAGTATTAATCTTGGATACAGCAACACCATATATGTTGCTTCTACCTGGAAGGAACCTTTTCTTTAAGCCACTTTTTAATATAAATTTGTTTATTTCTGAAAAGCTTTGTTACAGGAAGATAAAAGTTAGTAGATACTTTAGATTAATGGATTTCTCAGAGACCTTAGTTGGGCCTGCTTTAGATACTTTAGGTTTTCACTCTAAAATATAATCCCATAATGGATTGTGCTAACCCATGATTTAATGAACTGTCATTTTGCATATATTCAGTGGGAATCCATAATTTGTGAACCATAATACCTGAGTTCATAGCAACGTGCTAAAAGACAAAACCAAATAAAGCATATTATAGTTTAGCGCAACGTGTAATTGGTCTAGTGATTAAGGCACCAGGATAAAAACTGGGAGACCTTGAATTTTAGTCCTACCTTAGACATGAAAGCCTGATCTTGGTCCAATCACACACTCTCATTTCAACTCAACTCAATTCAGAGTTCTTGAGGACAAAACAGGAGGAGGAAGGTTTATTAGGAGGAATGAATATTAGGTATCTTCGCCACTTTGAGTTATTTATTAAAATGTTAAAGGTGGAATAAAATAAATATAGAAATAAATGTATAAACTTGATCAACATGCAAAACTATTTAAACACTTGCTGAAAGCCTATAGTAACTTGTGTAGTAGCTACTAAAATACTGGAATTTTAGTATTACTGCTCTTGTTAAGGCTTCCTTCTGCTGAATTCAATAAAGGTTTAGGAAAAGTTGATGAATAATAGCTATGGACTGATGTAGTTTCCTCTGAAATATGTTAAGCTCACTTGTCTTTTAGATTCAAAACAATATCTGAAGCTTTAAAAATTATATTTGCGAAAGGGCTGTTTGTACCAGTCTATGCCTGGGATGCAGATAGTGTGAAATCTTTATTAGGAGGCACTCCTGTGGTTTTCATGTTCCAGCATTCTTGCCTGATTGTGTGCAGTAAAGAAACACAGTAATTGTTAACCCTACAGAATGAAACACACTGGCTTCAGAACAGTAACGGTTCAGACTTTACTAGAAAAGGCAATTTTTCCTTTGTAATAAAGATAGTTTTAAAATGCTATTTCCTGAGTTGTTAATTAAAATGCTTCTTTGCATGATATATAAACAATGTTTTAATGGAATAACAAGAGACCCTTAGATGTCTTATGGCCCTTGTTTTCTAAACCACAGTAGAACCTTCTGACCATGACCAAATCGGCTTCCGACCGAAAGATTCACAACATTTTTGAATCTGGTCATGAACACATACTCGGGTGGCGATCAAGCATGGCCGCAGTTGATTTTTCCTTCCGCGCCATTTTTTTTGTAAGCACCAAATTTCCTGTTGTTTGTTTACAAACAACAGTGGCCCACGTGTGGCCGCTACATTTATTTTGCAATTAACCATGGCTTCTAATCAAGTGAGACCCTTTTGGCTTGGCGATGGATCCTGCCTCACCTTCACTTGGCCATGATGGCTTCAATTCCTCTCAACGCCCACCCCCCAAGATGCCCAGCCTTCCTTCCAAATGCACCTGCTAAAGTTCACACTACTCAAAAAGCCACTTCTCCCTCGCTTTCCCCAGCCAGTGCTTGTTGCTGCTGGACTCCCTCATCCTTTACGCTGCCACTGCTATCCCTGCCCAGCCAGACTGCCATTAATGCCCCCACCTCGGCTGGTCTTCTCCACTGCAGACCAGAGGAAAGAGCCGATTGCCAGCACTCTCTGGCTCCCGGACCCCCCTCAGCTCCATCATGCTGCAGAAACAGCCACCCTCTTGGCCACCGTACAGCCCCACGCCTCTCTTAAGTCTGTTCGTGACTGCCAGAGCAGCGCTTCCTCCTCTTCTTTCGAGTTCCTCTGATTTACCCCTATTATACATTTATTTAGAAATATTTCTTTGCACAGCATGCTGGAACTTGAAATAAAATTGACAAGAACACCCGAGAGAACTACAAAACATGGACTTCCGCGACTTAGACTCTGGTTTAGGCGTCTAAAAAAGTGCCTATGTAGAAATAGGAATGAAGTACTTTCTGTGCATTTCTTTCCCTGCTGTCCTGAAACTGAACAGTTTATCTCCTAGATAACCATAGTTCACTATTTAGTGGGACGGCCTGGAAAACCTCTCCGTGGCAGTACATTTAGGCTTTATAAAGACAGCCTTAGTTGGGGTCCTATTCTAGTCCGGAAAAACTTTGCCTGAAAGAAGGGAGGAATTTGCACGTGGGAAGCTGCGATGCGGAATCGGGGAGGAAATCTCCCTTTTGGAGGGGACCCTAGACTGAAACAGCGAGTTAAACAGGTGATTTCGCCGCTCTTGTTCCGTTCCTAGTTGGTTCTGTCGTGATGAGCAGCCGCCCTTCTATAAGAGGCCGGTTGCGGTTGAATCCTATCTTCTTTTTCCTAGCGGGCTTAGGACACGAAATGAAGAATCGTGACTGTATCTTGTTAGTTTAATTTATACACCGTCCGACACCCAATGACTGTTGGCGGTTCACAAAACAATATAGTTATAAAAAAAGAGGAAGGATGACAACCCATATACACACACACTCCTCAAAAGGGAGATCATGTCCATCCGAGTCAAAGATTTGGGCAAAGAGCCAGGCCTTAAATGCCCTCCGAAATGCCCATGGGGACACACACAATCACACACACATAGGGTCATCCCAGAGGGCAAACAGTGCGACAGAGGTGTGCTTCTGGGTTCCCAAAACATGGCATTGTTTAATCGAAAGAATCTGAAGCCAACTCTACTGGAAAGAAGCTTAGAGGAGAGAATCCCTTAAGTAAATCAGCCCTATCTATGCTATACAGGTAATCTGCGATTTATGACCATAATTGAGCCCAAAATTTATGTTGGTAAGTGAAACATTTGTTAAGTGAGTTTTACCCCATTTTACAACCTTGCAACAGTTGTTAAGTGAATCTGGCACCCCAATTGACTTTGCTTCTCAGAAGGTGATCACATGACCCCAGGACACTACAACCATCATAAATACAAGCTAGTTGCCAAGTGGCTGGTTTTTGATCACATGACCATGGGGATGCTACAAAGATTGTAAGTGAAAAACTGTCATAAGTCACTTTTTTCAGTGCTGTTGTAACATCAAATAGTCATTAAATGGATGATTGTAAATAGAGGAGTTTTTGAGGGGAGAAGACAAAGTGTATCATGTAAATATAGACATAATACAGGTGGTCTTCCTACAGTTGGGACTGGCAACTCCATTGCTAAGTGACATGGTTATTAAATGAGATCTTACCTGACCCTGATGGAGTTACAACCTCACTAATGCCTTTTTTAGAAAGATATGTAACCCTGACTTGCAATTTTACTGCCAGATTTTCTATTGACTCTGTCAAAAGTGAGCTATAACCAAGGGACCTGTGACAGTCATAATTGCTCACTGGTTATAAAGCAACCAAATCTAGATTGCAGAGCTCCTAGGAAATAATCAGCAGAACCATTCAATCAGCAGAGTCTCCTGCCTTGATTCTTCCACTCTGTTCTTCCTACTCTTCCTTTGTTCACTTGTCTGTCTTGTCAAATTCCATTAGTTTGCCCGCTTAGAGAGCTCAGTGATATGAAAAGAAAAATAAACATCCATATGGCCATCCTTCACTAGATTTACAGGTAATCCTCAACTTACAATCATAGTTGAGCCCGGAATTTCGGTTGCTAAGTAAAACATTTGTTAAGTGAATTTTGACCTATTTTACAACTTTTCTTGCCACAATTAAGTGAATCACTGCAGTTGGTAAATTAGTAACGGTTGTTAAGTGAAACTAGTTTCCACATTAACTTTGCTTGTCAGAAGGTTGCAAAAGGGAATCACATGACCCCTGGACACTGCAACCATCACAAATATGAGTCAGTTGCCAAGCATCTGAATTTTGATCATGTGACCACGGAAATGCTGCGATGGTTGTAAATGTGAAAAATGATCATAAGTCACTTTTCATGATGCTGCAAAATTAATATACACTTAATTGTCCATTATCATGGAATGATATCTGGACAAAAAACTGATCTGTTGCGATCAAAATCTGCTAAATAGGAATCTGGTAAAGATTCTACTTTAATCTCTTTGCTTTTAAAAATCAATATAGATAACTGCAGTAATGAAGAAATGGATGCCTCTATTTTAAATTGTTCACATATGATTTTATGCTAATACTATTTTTGCATATTGTAAAGTAATTGTATGTATCTTTAAATATACTAACTTAGCTATATTTATTACAGTATCTAAGCAGTAATAAATGTGGCCAGTATGTTAACACTGAAATTCTAGCAGCAGAACTACAGAAAATATATAGGTGAGTAGTAAGAGATTTAGTACTTTACATTTTCTATGAAAGGGGCAGCGGAATAGTACATGTATAATAAGTGGCATAATAATTACCGTATTTTTCGGAGTATAAGACGCACCTTGGTTTTTGGGGAGGAAAATAAGAAAAAAGCTGATTGGCAGTGGATGGCCTCCTGGATTATCCCCAATCAGCTGTTCCCAGAGGTGAGCTTTAGCAACAGGTTGGTTGGTTGTGAGCTCTGCGCCTTGCTTTTTTTTCAGCCTCTGAAACTTCCCTTTCAGAGGTTTTTTTTCCGGCCTCTGAAACCTCCCTTTCAGAGGCTTTTTTGGGGAGGCCTCTGAAACCTCCCTTTCAGAGACATTTTTCAGCCTCTGAAACCTCCATTTCAGAGGCTTTTTTTTTCAGCCTCTGAAACTTCCATTTCAGAGGCTGGGCAGGGCTATATTTGGTGTATAAAATGCACCTAAATTTTCACCCTCTTTTACGGGGGAAAAAGGTGCGTCTTATACTCCAAAAAATATGGTAAACTTGTAGTAGTATGTGTTTGAGCCTCAAGGCTTAACATTATCTTCTCTATTACATTGTGTGTGTGCAAGAATGAAATCAATAGATACACAACCATAGAGGTAAATACAAGTATACAAAGCACATAAAAGAATAAATAACAAGCAAAACAAATTAGAAGCATGAAATAAAAGAAAAGGAAATGCAACAAAAACCCTAACCTTTATTATTTGCTACACCAAGTTTATATACTGATTCATTCATTGTCTTTTGTTCTTCACATGTTCTTTCAACATAGGATTAGTGTTAGGATTAGTCTAACTTCTTCATGTGGAAGCTGCAAATTACCAAATCTGGATAATTTACACAATATAATATATTTATTCTAATATTGAACATATGTATTTCAATGTGTTTATTGGTCTTATTTTTGTACTTTGACATTGGTAATTATGCATTAGGCTACTTTTCCTTATGATGCTTGCACTAGGCTTCTACATTGAAAATGAGGTATACCAAAGAAATATTCATTGAAGTTTTTAAAATTTATTTTCAGTGCTGATTATGGACGAAGAAAAAGAAATGCCTTTAGAATACAGATTGAGAAAGGTATGTTTATTATTGTATTTGAAGTGAAATTATGCCATGAAAGCTAGCTTATATAAGTAATCTAAACTATCTTAGGGAATGAAAGAAGGTGTATATATACTTGGTCTTGTGAGAACCAGCTAGGTTTAATATTTTAGATTGTGGTCTTAATTTAAGAGCAATATCTTTGAACACTCCAATCTGTCTAGCATTTCTGGCTGTTGGTTGTATTATGTACAGAATATAATATGATTCTTGTTTCACACATGAGGAAGCTATTGTTATTGATTTATTTGGTTGTTTTTTTTTGTAGTTATTGGGATAATCAAAGATGAGATAAAATCTACAGATTTAGGAACTGTAGAAGATGAATATTTCACAAAGAAAGCAAAAAGGGATGAAAAGTAAGTTGCAATCACCACAATAAAAAAATTCCAAATAGTGTTATGTCACTTTAAAAATTAACAAATTTATTATCATGTACATCTCGTCAGACACAATCTACTTCATCAAATACATAGTGACTTTCCAAACAGTTTTTGGTAATCTAGTGCAAATATAGTCCTATACACTTTGCAAGCAAATATTAGGCAGTTAAAAATACATTCCCTCCCTTCTTTATTTTTATGTAAGCATTGATATAATTAATTTTTTAAGTTTGGAGTAACTGTGGCTATCATTATATATGCACTTGTGTTCTTTCTAATCCTACATTCGGATAAAGGAAATCTTGATTTGCTTCTAGCTATAGTAACAAAGTACATGAATTAGCAAAAATTCATAGCAAAAAGTTAATATAGAATAAAAATACATAGAACTGAAGGCCGATAATATTTGGAAAAAAGGGGAAACAATGAGGCAAGCTTAATTATAGAAAATTTACACAGCACTATATTTTAGTAAAAGTTTAATTTTCTGCTATGTAGTACTATTATTCCTTCCTTAGGTATGAAAAACTAGGAACTATTGCAGCTGATCCCTGAAAGAGAAGGGTAATATACTAATATACTGTCAATAATATGATGGGGCAAATAAATTGCACCTTTTTGAATAGACCATAATTGATTTAACGGAAATGTCATGCAAATGGTTCTGCTTTTTTTTTTAAAAAATGACTGTATATGAGAAGCTTTATTATTAATTCTCTCTCCCCAAAAGTGATTCAGAGACCAGCTTGGATACTTCTGATACCGACACTGAACATCCTGTAAGTATGATTGCTTACATGAGCCATTAGTAGTAACAATAACTTGTTTAAAATATGTATTTATAATTCTGAAGACAAATGTATGCACTGGGAGGTTCTTTGGGTTTTTTTTAAATCTTAGTCAGACCAATTGCGGGACTTATATGACATAGAGACCTCAAAACAATTGAGCCCAGATTTGGGGTATAAGTCATAGTGGTTGTTAAGCAAGGTACCCATGTAATCATTTCGCTCAAGAGCCATGATCCTTGCTCTCCCAGCTGTAGTCATTAAGACTACACTGCTCGTTAAGTGGAGCATGGGATGCCTCAGAGTGGTGCAGTCTCTGGGAGGCCCATATTTTTTTATTGTTTGTAAGTCACCCAGAATTACTGAGAATAAGTGAATAAATAAAATAATAAATAAAATAATAAATAAAATAAAATAAAATAAAAACGCCTCCCCCCAATTTGCACGTGACCTCCCAAGGAATCCACCCTCAGGCAACCCCTGTATAATGGTACTTGATGGCAGCACTAAGGCCTGAAGCAGAGGTCCAGTAGTTGACATCATCCCTAGCAGTACCAGTATTTGACATTCACAAAGCCTCCTTGGGGAATGCTACTTACCTTCAACTGCAGCTCCAAGTCGCACAAGGCCTTTGTTATTGAACCAGCTTTGGAGCCTGATTTTGTGCAACTTTTTCAGCCTTTGAAAAATAAGGAGTATGCCAAGTTTTGTAAGAATTGGCGGAGGGTTAACACTCCAGAGTTTGCAGCTAGTGTTCTATTATATTGCAGGCAGATGATTCTGAGACTACTTTTAAGCAAAATCTGTACTGAATAGTGGAGCTAGGAGAACTATACATGCCCTATTAGTGGTGACTTTCAGTATTGGGAATGAGCATCTCAAGAAAGCTCAAACTTCTTTTCTAGTTGGGCTTTTCATAATTCACATGTTTCTAGGATGTTTTAAATGCTGTGTCTGCTTTTGTTCCTGTTTTTGTTTTTAAATACCATTGACTGTCTTTGAATTTTTAATAATGCATTTTAGGAATCATTGTGATTAAGTGGCTTTTAAAATGCATAACAGTATTTGTTGTATCTATAATTCATATTCTGTTTATGCTTAACATGATTTTGAGGATATTTACATTTGAAAAAGTCAGTCTCCTGTTGACATCTGTCCATAATTTCTCTTTCAGCATTCAAATCACATGAATACCTCTTTGTTAACCTTATATCGGAAAAGAAATCCAGATTCTTTACCTTCATCTCCTAAAAATGATTTAATTATGTCTACCACTACTTCACAAACAGTGCCTAGATCAGATACTCTTTCTTCTCAAGCTCCATCAGTGACCAAAATTTCAGAAGGTGGATGGTTTATTGATAAGACTGCAGGCCCAAAGGAAGAAAACTTTTTTATTGATCTTTGTGCAGAAGAAGAATGTGATAACACTAAACAGAAAGCTGAGGTATTTCTCTTAATTTCTCTGTGCCCTTTCTCATTATGCCAAAAAAACCCTCAAGACCAACAATAACTTTTAAAAAAACACTTTGGTAACATAGAAATAAAGAGGAGAATATGAAAAAATATTGATTTACATATAGACTAACATAAGTAAAACATAGCATACATATTTAAAACATTGCATTGTAACATTAAAATTAAAATATAGGGAGGGATGCAAAGCTTAATAACATTTGATGAAATTGTTTGTAAATCCTTTGTTTCCTGTGTCAAAAAAAGGTCAATATGTATGTTAAAACATACACATCAAGAATCTAGTGGTTGAAATAAAATGAAAATGTATCTTTCCAATGTTCTTTTTTTCACCAGCATCATCTGAGGATGATCATCATAATTCTTGATACCTTAATAAATTTGGGTATTGGTGATAATAGCCAGAAAAATATGCTTAACATGAAACAAATGCTCTACAACTATATTAGTAAAGAAGCAATGAGTGGAAACTAATCAAGGAGAGAAGCAACTTAGAACTAAGGAGAAATTTCCTGACAGTTAGAACAATTAATCAGTGGAACAACTTGCCTCCAGAAGTTGTAACTGCTCCAACACTGGAAGTTTTGAAGAAGAGATTGGATAACCATTTGTCAGAAGTGGTGTACGATTTCCTGCCTAAGCAGGGGGTTGGACTAGAAGACCCCCAAGGTCCCTTTCAACTCTATTATTCTATTTCTAATATTTTGGGTTTTAGCTCAAAATTTGAGAATTAGGATAAATCCAGTCTATTTAATTTCTAGCTCATGGATTGTATCCATCAGCGGAATGATGTCATTTAATAAGTAATCCTTACTAAATGTTTTCTTTGCTCTTAGATTCATAAAATTTTCTGTGTGTTAATTTCATAAGATCAAAGGAGACTGATTCTTTAAAGTTATGTTCCACTGAGTTACAAAAACACAGTGTTCAGATCTGTTGATCTAAATATACTAATGTTACTACATTATTTCAGCTTCTCATAACAATGGAATGTTGGCTTTGGAGACACAATTAATTCCTCCAATAGATGCAAAACTACTGAAGCATCAGTAGCGCCAGGATCTAATAATTCACATAACAAAAGCTTAAGTTAAAGAAAATGGCTTGGAAGCTCTCTGAAAGAAATGAAATTTGGTTTTTAAATTTTACAAGATTTTTAAGTTTGGCTTCATTTTAAGAAACTGACTCAGTCCAAAAAATAATAGTCTGAGAGGCCATTTTATCTAAAAATGGATTATCAGATATTTTTAACTATGGTTATCACATAATGTGAGCTATTTAGGCAGACATTTAAAGATATCTATATTTTAAAAAGTAAAATGAATAAAAGGAGGGGGAAGCGTACCATAAAAAGTGTTGGAAGTTCTAGGACAGCAAAAGAAGCTCCTTGTATCTTCGTTTAAAAGCCCATTATATTGCCTAGCCTTTGCATTGTAACTTGCTGGATAAAGTATATTAAGAAACTTTTCTTTCTTAATAGAATGCAGGAAATGTTTCTATTTTGGAAACTGCAAGAAAGAAGTCAAAGAACAAAAAATATAAACGGAGAAAAGTTGAATTCCCTAATGTAGATGAAGAAATAGAATCAGTTTTGAAGCAGCAGAAAGGTAAGAGGTGGCCAGTTTGTACCTATATGGGAAAACATAAAAGGATATTTCACTTCGTTAATATAAAATTTGTTCACCTTAATCTTTATGAAGTTTGTGTCTGTTTTCCTTCTGTTTAAAACAACCAATCAGCTGCGATTGGTCTTCTAATATTTTCTTGTTTTTCTGCAGTTAAATCAAGAGAAATAGTGCTGCAAACTTCCTCAGTGGCATTTGAGGATATAGGAGGCAACGATGAGATTTTGAAGGTTAGATTTAACTTACCTCTTTTTAAAAATTTTCAGCTGAAACACGGTGGAGTATAGAAGGCGTTAACCATAAATCTAATTTAAAATGATGAGTGCTGAATGTGCTATGTTGGAAAGCCGTTACGATTCTTTGTTAAACGAAATCCAGTTGTCTTAACAAGCCTGCTTAGTTGCATATTCCTGTTTTTACCAATTGGAAGGGGCATTAAAACATTTACTCCTTAACTTGACATATTTCTTGATACTGCATTGTATATCATTCATAAATGATAAATTTCAAGCACATCTTTTGTAGCCTTAAGGACTAGAAACCTAAATTTCAAAATGAAAGTTATGTTTTTAAGAAATTGTAGGCAGGTTTTAGGATTACAGTTTTGCTATCACAACAACTCTGGTGAAAGCACCCCTGTCTGCTTATTACTTTTGCTGAAATTACTTTGTCAGGCTTCATTCATGTATAAACGGTATGATTATTTGAAAAAAGTAAAATAGGTTAACTTTGTTGAGCAAAATTCTCAAGTCCAATTTACAAAGCAAAATATATGTTACTGAGTTCATGAATAAGAGAAGCTATTCAGTGTTTCTCACTCTGGATGCGCCTGCCTTCATCAATAAAGATAAATATACTTGTAGCAGTTAAGATCGGCATGGTGGCCTAGAGGTGGAGCTCTCACCTCACAATCAGTCCAAGGTAGCAGCAGAGAGAAAGTATATGCTGTGAGCTCCGTATGGGCATTGGGAAGGGCTCCGTTCAGTCACCCTGACTCCACCCTGATGCAAGGGTTTACAAGGTTGTTAAAAGAAAAAAAAAACATTTGTAGCAGTTAGCATCTCTTCAGTAAAACTACAAGCATTCCTTCATTAACCTGATTCCCCTTCACGCTGCAGTGTTTATCTTTGAAATTGCTAGGGCTGAATTCCACATTCTCTCCAGAATCATTAGCCCTATAGCTGTCTTACAACTTACCCTTAGGCAAAACAGGGACAGAAGTTGAGATCAAAAGGCCATTGACAATGACAGAGGATATCCAGCATAATCAACAAATCCCTGTATTTCCCTATACATCCTGATTTGGAATCGAAAAGCAGAGCAGCAAATGATAGCAGTCAAATTAATTTTACTTCAACATTGCCATTTTTATTGTAGGAAATATGTAAGATGCTGATACATATCCGTCATCCTGAAGTCTACACTCATTTAGGAGCAGTTCCTCCTCGAGGATTTCTTTTGCACGGACCACCGGGGTGTGGGAAGACATTGCTAGCACAAGCAATTGCCGGGGTGAGGTTGTTAGAACAATTACTTTTCTTGTTAAACTGCTCATTATTTAAAATGTTAAACTTCAGACATATTTGTCTTTTTAAAATGCTGCTTCTTCCAGGAACAAATTCTGTCTTCTTCAGGCCCTCTAGAACAGCGATGGCTAACCTTTTTGCCATCGTGTGCCAAAAGTGGGGGGAGTGTCGGGGGGGGGTTGCTCGTGTGTGTGCCCACATCCATAATTCTATGTGCCCCGCGCCCCGCGCATGTGTGTGCAAACCCCCTGCGCTCCCCCCACTTTNNNNGAGCTCGCGTGCCCACTGATATGGCTCCGCGTGCCACCTGTGGCACGCGTGCCATAGGTTCGCCATCACGGCTCTAGAAAGTCACAAGGCTGCAATCTGAGGGCTCTTCTCAGGGTATTTTCCTTGTCTGTGGTATCTTATTAAACAAAGCAGTACTTGCAGGATAACTGTTTGCAAGGCAAATGTCTTTTTGATCATTACCTGCTGGAACAGAATATGATCCCTGATCCCTTTTTCTCCCACTATTCATTTTTCCTCTGTTTAGTCCAAATCTTGTTAAATGTTGTTACTTAGATTAAATCCATTTGTTTTCTTCTTTTCTTTTTATTCTAGGAACTTGAATTACCAATACTCAAAGTGGCTGCAACTGAGATTGTATCTGGAGTGTCTGGTGATTCTGAACAGAAATTAAGGGAGCTCTTTGATCAAGCTGTGGTAAGATTCTAGGAAAAAAAAGTATTTTATTACTTCATCCCTCTTCTGGCATCTTCATTATGAGCATGGCCAAATATGAATATGAGAGAAGAAATTACTAAGCAAGATTTAACATTACATCATCACTAGCATAAGATTCCAACTCATTTTTATTCCTTCCCTATTTCACTTTTTTGTTCCTTGAGTAGTGAATCCTTCTCAAATAAGGATATAACTGCAGAAGTGTGTTATCATTATTTTTAACTTCAGCATAAAACTAGGTTCAGAATGCCTGTCATCACCCAATGGCTGTAACTTGACGGTTGGTCTCACAGTTTTGGATTTCAGTTTTTAATTTTTTTTAAATTAAATTATTTAAATTTTTTAAATAGTCACTAACTATTTCTTTTCATTCAGCTTGCTGTTCTGTAGACATGAGTTATATTTTTTTACACATTGTGTAATCCTCCCAGAGAACATTTTTATTGGAAAATAAAAAAGCATTTCAGTCCAACTACTTGGGAGGTGCTGAAATATGGCATTTCCTTTTGTCACTTTTTTCTTTTTCTTTTCCTTTTCCTTTAACCAAAATGGCATTTTTGGTTTTTTGTGGATTTCTATCTTTTTTCCTTTTTTTCTTTTTTGTTTTTGGGTCAACAAAGGAGATCCAAGATTGAACCTGTTTTATTCCATTTGGGCGCAGGATAGTCAAACAATTAGGCAGTTAACTATCCAGTATTGTGTTCATTTAAGAAATCTATTTTTGATAACCATCTCTATGTCACTTAAAAATATATATAAAAAGTTCTTGTCTTTCTTTATAAGTAATTGTGTTTATTGAGCCTGGGTAGTACAGTGGACTAAACCACTGTTATTAACATCTGCTGCTTGCAATTACTGCAAGTTCAAATCTCAC
>JANHZT010008183.1:137632-150739 GCA_032468215.1 Stegonotus admiraltiensis | reverse complement strand
CTTAGAAAGGATGGAAGGCTGAGTCAACTTTGAGCCTGGTGAGAATTGAACTCGCAGTAATTGCAGGCAGCTGGATGCTAGATACTCCCTTTAACAGAAGCATTAGTCTGCCGTGTGACACAGGCTCATTGGTACCACATATGGATGACATGCTTCAGAAAGCATGCAAATGGGAAAAATTTGCCTGTAGGTACACTTCCACTAGCATTGATGATATTACCTAGTTTGGGTAATGAAACATATGCAAGAAAAGAACCAAACTCAGAGAGCAACAAGGACATACACACACACATCCCATTTTAACCCTGAACTACAAATATTCTCCTTTTTTAGGCTAGTATAATTTCTCAACTTGGTTAACAGTGTATGTTGTATTTATATCTGCTTATGTTTCATGGTTCTGTTGACATTTGTCAAATCTCTTCAGCAAGAAGCCTTCGTGATCTTTCAAATCCAATGCTTGCTTCTTCATAAAGGATCTTATGCCTATGTTGTAGTACAAGCATGTTCTATATTTCATAATTGAAAGGCTTTTCTGAAAATATTATAGTAATGAAGAATTACTATAATGAAGAATGACTTCGTTGTGTCTTATTTGTCCTTGAAATACAAGTTTAATGCTGATTTTCTTAAATTGAACAAGCCCAGTTGTGTTTATTTAGCTGAAAACAATAACTTTATATCTAGCTTAAAAGCTCTAAAAATCCTGATAATTTCTTAGTTTGTGTTGTGATTTAGATATCAAATACCTATTTAATTTAATTCCAAGTCTGTCTTTTTATAGTTGGTGAAGGAGATGTACCTTTTAGAGAAAGAGAAAAGAAAGTGCGCCCCCTGTCCATGTTTGATTCTGTTGAATCAAACGGAAGTACTTCTGTGCCTACAACAACTACACTGAGAAAAAATCAGAGTAGCGAAGACCTCCTGCGTGATGGCCAGGTATTTTTAAGTGTGTTTTTTTAAATCTTAATTTCTCTACATGCCAAGAGAAGCATCTAAATCCATTTGATACAATAGACATTGATTAACTAATATTTGAGATCACCATAAAGGGGAAATTGCTCAATTTCCCGGAACAATTGAGCAAACAACAGTGGTTACTCTGAGGTGTGCAGCCAAATGCAAGTAGCAGATTTTCACCATCACAGAAGAAAAGGACTCTCCATCTCTAGAGGCGCTCTTATATATATTCTCTGCTTTATCTTGTTCTTTCTTCTCTTCTTAATCACATTTCTTATTGGTGGAAGAAAAATAAAAACAGTCCTTTCAGATGCTGTTGGGGAAGAGAACCTCTAGGAACAGCTAAAAGCATCAGAAACTGGAGGGGAAATTGTTGTAAATGTGAGCTGGTTGCCAAATACCTAAAATGCAGTCATATGGCTACAGGATGGGGACGGGGGAGGGGGATTTTATAACACTCAAAAAGTGTCTTCTAGTCCATAAAGCTTTCCGAGGCCATCTTAACTCCCACTGATCATTAAATGACTGGTCGTAAGCTAAGGACTACCTGTATATTTTTCCTGATCACACAGATACTACCATAGGATTTGTCACTTGCCTCTTTTATTCTGGTGGAATCATGGCAGAAAAGATTCAGCATTTGCTCAATTTAAAGGTATTATGGCTGTAATACCTTTTACATAATTGTATCATTCTTTCTCATTTGATTGTGCATTCTGTTCTCTGGTAGGTGGTTGTCAGCTTTGTGGGGTAAACCAGATAGGAATCACAACCCTATGAATTAATTCTACTTTATTATAAACCTACATTGACAGATTCTTACATTCTGAAAGTACAGTCCTCGCTGTTTTATAACCTGAGAAACTAGGGAGGGTCTCTTCTCTTGCAGCATCTCTTTGCCCTCTCTCCCAGGCTGTTCCCATGTATCATGGCAGAAGTACTCTGCAACTTTCACAGTTGGAAACTTACTTACAGTGAAGTAAGCATTTAGATGTGAGTCTGTGGAGTATGTTTCACATTGCTATGAAACATTTGGAACTGATGCACCTACAACTGCTTCTCAGTGGCTGTGCACTGCCAGAGAAAAGCAAAACTCTAGAGACTGCAGTGAACAGACCAACTATCAGTAACACTGCTGTAGCAGCATTGACACACATCATAATTTGGAGGTTGTGGGGGGTGTTCATCTTTCTATTTGGGTTCTTTGGAATTTTGTTCTTTGTTTTCTCCATGATCTCAGGCCATGGAGAATCACCAGGTCCCAGCAACACTTTGTAATAATTGGACCCCTATATTTTAATAATTCTGTGGTGGTCAAAAAAGGTCCAGTTGCTTATTGTCTCAGTTTGACCATGGACTTGTAGCCTCACTTTCTTCTTCACAAATATTTATGTTCCAAAATTTATTGAAATATGCAAACACTTCACCTAATGACAAGCTGGCTCTGCCTGTCTTGACTCTCAGTTCAGGATGTTCAAGACACTCAACAGAATCTTCTATTATATATTCTTACAAGATTAAGTGGGCAATTTTAAAAGCTTCATAACCAGTCTTCTGTCCCAGTCAACATACTCTGCAATTTCTTTTACCTTTGAAGATCAAATTTTTATTTGTTTCTTTATGCAGTGTATATTTCCTTATTATTTCTGTGTTCTGTACTACTCTGTATGTCAATTGAAGGTTTCTGACTGGTTTACAATTATTTCTTCTTGTTCCTGTGATGCCCCCCCACCTCAGCCTGGTAGCATAAATAGCCCTTTCCTATTCTGTTGGTTGTATTCTGTTATCCTGTATAATCAACACACCTTTCCCTGGTGCAGGTGTCCCTTTCAGCCATTCTCTTTCCATTGGATCACTAAGTTGTCCAAAGCCTGTGGATTTTTGACAGCTTAATGCTACACAGATGGAAAGAAGGTTGAGCTTCTGTTGAAAGAGCTCAGTAGATAATATTCTGAGATTTTGGATTACTTGGGGCCAGACAATTCCTCTTGGCCTAAGTTATTTCATAGCTATTAATTTTGTAAGGCAGGAGTTCTTTGTATGCTACTTAATGAATAATAATACTCTGTAATTTCCTAAGCAAGGGGTCAGCAATATTTTCAAGCAGTGGGAGCCATGATTTTGCAAGATATTGCAGATGCCAAAAGTACAAACGTGGGAGGGGGACCCTTTTTTATTTTCTTGATTAAAATGTTCCAAATATGAGGATTCTTGTGAGAACACTGACATTTTGCAATATTTGACTGTCTTGTGAGATTTCACCCTTTAATATTTATGTATTTATGTTTTGGAGATTGGTGGCTACCATCTAACCCCAACCCTAATAGTATTATCTTGTGTACTATTTATCTTTTGCTATTATTCTGCTAAAATAACATTTCTTTTGAATGTCTTATTTTCTTGGCTGTTTCTGTCTCACAGATGGGCACTAAAAGTGTCGCAAAAATACCACCACCTGTTCCTACCAAGCCAAAACAGATCAACTTACCCTATTTTGGCCAAACTGGTCAGCTTCCTTCATCAGATGCCAAGCCTGAATGTAATGTCCAGAAGCTGCCTCTGGCAATTGCCAGCACAGGAAGTAAGCAAAAGCCACCAGCCGCACTGACATCATCAGCATCTCAATATGTTCAACAAAAAATATGTGTTTCCCCAAGTGGCCCTCCTCCTAATCTGGATCTAGCTCTTCCCAAACAAGAGAGTCCTCCTGCAGCAGCTGTGAGACCTTTCACTCCTCAGCCAACCAAAGAAGCCCCTCCACCACCTTTTCGAAAGCCACAGACTGTGACTACAAGTTCCATCTACAGCATGTATACAAAGCAGCAAACCCCTGGGAAGAACTTTCAACAGGCAGTACAGACTGCTCTGACAAGAGCCCAAACTAGAGGACCTCATTTCCCAAGCGGTGAGCATTTAAGGATATTTTTGCTTTGCTATGTCATGCTCTGTTTTTATTAAAGGCTGTTTCTAAAGGGAAGAGCAGCTTGACCTGTGGTAAGAATTCAAGGAGCTACTCTGTTTAAAGCAAGGGCTAATAACTTGCAAGTTGCTTGCAGTCCCCTCGTCTTGTCCTCCCTAAAGCACTTGGAGCTGGAAAGACTGGTCCTTTATTTGCAGGTTGTTTAAAGAGAAAAATTAAGTCAGTGATTTGTAGTAACATGAGCCCTAAAATTACAAATGCATTTGTGTCAGCTGTTATTAAAAAAAGATCTACTTATTTTGTTGGTATTAGGATTGCTCAAGAAATAAAAATGCCACTTACATTTAATAATTACATGTTCATCTGTATTTCATATGGATTCTCAGATTTGACAATATCACAGCTGCTCATAGCAGTTTGCATAGGCAAAATCTGGGGTAGATTTTGTCCATGCTCATGCTTTGCTTTTGTAACCTTGATTAAGTTAAAAAAAAATACTGATAAGCCACACTCCCCTCTTCCAAACTGCTCATGATTTCTATATTTGAGAGCAGCTGCCTTAAATATTGAAGATAAAAAAAATCATCCAACCATTTTGGGCTTGCCACAATAATTAAAAGAAACTGTGTGCTCCAATCACAAATTTATCTATCTTATTTTAAGATACCCCTTTTTATATATTATTACTTACATATTGAGGTGAATCCAGATAGGTTCTATTTAGATACAATAACATCTATGAAGTATGAAGAAATAGCTAACCACAAACTGAGGAGGGGGCGGGCTGAAGAGCTAGATATGCTATCAAATACACATACCTCAAACTCCTTCAGAATGACAATGAAGGAATAGGAAGCTGCAACTTGTATTAAATTGCTCCTTTTCTGGACTAAGGCAGACTAGAAAAATATGTATTCTCTTCTAACCTGGAACTAACTAAACTGTGTTTTTGTGGAACACATGCTTGTTATTATCAATATTGAAATTTTTAATTGAAGTTCATTCACATTTTTATTTGGATCTTCAGATGTTGAGTTGGAATAGTATAATTTAAGCTACAACAGTTTCTCTTTTTACTAGATGTACATTTTCTTAAGTACTAATGTACATTTTCTTAAGTGTAATATATTAAATATGATGGCTCTGGATTTAATTGTGCTTAAGTACCCCTTGTAATCAGCGGGATACGTTAGTCATAATTCCAGAAGTTACAGTGGGTCTGCATTAAGCACGAATAAGTTTGGCCCAGCTCAAAATTGAAGACTATTAATTCTGATCGACTGTTGCTTCAGGGTTTGTTTGGCAACTGTCTAATTAAACCATGTACATAATGTGTTGACATTTCCAGTGCAAGTACTTACACTGCTTAAGAGAGAAGTTGCTTTTTATTGGCAATATTAAAATGTAAGTCATGTTCTAGTGCAGGGGTGGGCAAATGTGGCTCTTTTATAATCTGTGGACTTCAACTCTCAGAATTCCTGAGACAGCTTGGCTGTCTCAGGAATTCTGGGAGTTGAAGTTCACAGGTTGTAAAAGAGCCACATTTGCCAAACCCTGTCTACTGGAATTGTCAAAAAATCTCCAATACCTCATTTCCCCCTCTATTTCAGTTGTGGTCTACGCTGCCAGTGCTTAAACTTAAAAATAAAAAGAACTGTAAAAAAAGATCCCTCATGCTCCATTATATTTCCTAAAGATATAATGAATGAGCTCTCTGGATAGCTGATTGGAGTAGTCAGTCATGTTATCAGTTTTGAAATAAATTGAATTGGTTGAATGAATGAATGAATGTATGCATAGTGCATTTGTTCGGGGTTTTTTTGCCAAGTGTTTATGGTTTTCTTTCTGAATTGCTCCTTAGTATATGGAAAGCCAGTTATTGGTGCAGCTGGTGTCCCAAACCAACAGCAGCAGATGGACAATAATTATTCAAATACACAAGGCAAGCCAGCCAGTCCAGAGCCTGAAATGGAATCTACAATTTCGGCCAGTGAAAATAATGAAACAGAACGTATTCCTCGCCCGCTCAGCCCAACCAAGCTTTTGCCTTTCTTGTCAAATCCGTACCGAAATCAAAGTGATGCTGATCTGGAGGCCCTTCGGAAGAAGCTGTCCAATGCACCAAGGCCACTGAAGAAACGTAGTTCTATTACTGAGCCAGAAGGCCCTAATGGGCCCAACATTCAGAAATTATTGTACCAGAGGACAACTCTGGCTGCTATGGAGACCATTTCCACCCCATCATATCCACCAAAGCAAACTTCAGCTACAGTTACCGAAATCTCAACAGAAATCCCAAATCCTTACTTAAACTCAGAAATGGTAAAGGAAGTGATTCCTACTCCACCTGAGCCAACTATTTCAGAGGAAGCAGAAAGCCCAAATTCTGATTCCAATACTAATTCTCTGCCTTCATCAGGACTAGATAGTGTTCTTGAGGGAACCTCTGACATCACTTCTCTCATTCATCCTGAAATGGAAGAACCAAGTTTAGATGTGCCTTTGCCTATTGACATATACATGGAAGAATATCCTCCCTACCCACCACCTCCATATCCTTCAGGAGAACCAGAGAACTTGGGAGAGGACTCATTCAATATGCAACCTCCTGAAGTCACGGGACAATTTTCTTTACCACCTGTAAGTAAAAACACACTGCTTCAATAATTTTGACACTTATCAAGTAAGATGATTTATTATGCCACTTCTGCAGTGTATAACTCTCTAAGGTAATTCAGCTGTATTGATTGCTAGACATACCTTGCTGCTGTGCAATATCTTCAGACTTCATTTATTAAAAGCCCATGTTCAAACTGAAATAACAGATGGATATCTTTGGTAAAGTAGTGGATAGTGGCTATTGTGCTAGAATAGCAATGGCAATAGCACTTAGACTTATATACCGCTTCACACTGCTTTACATCCCTCCCTAAGTGGTTTACAGAGTCAGCATATTGCCCCCAACAATTTGGGTCCTCATTTTACCGACCTCAGAAGGATGGAAGCAGAGGTGGGTTTCAGCAGGTTCTGACCAGTTCTGGAGAACCGGTAGCAGAAATTTTGAGTAGTTCGGAGAACTGGTAGTGAAAATTCTGACTGGCCCCGCCCCCATCTATTCTCTGCCTTCCAAGTCCCAGCTGATTTGGAGGAAATGGGGATTTTGCAGTATCCTTCCCCTGCCACGCCCACCAAGCCATGCCCGCCAAGCCACACCACGCCCACCAAGCCACACCCATAGAACCGGTAGTAAAAATTTTTGAAACCCACCACTGGATGGAAGGCTAAGTCAACCTTGAGCCTGGTGAGATTCGAACTGCCAAATTGCAGACAGCTGGCAGTCAACAGAAGTAGCCTTCAGTACTGCATTCTGTGAAATATCTCTGTGGTAAAAAGTAACATGGTCATTTTGAAATGTTTATGAAGTTTGTGATAATCAGATGTCTTCATGATAATCTGTGTTGTACAATAAGAAGTGGAGAGCCAGTTTAGTGTAATGATTAAGACATCAGGCTAGAAACGAGGAGACTCTAATCCCACTTTAGGCATAAAGTGCTAGTGACTTTGGGCCAGTCACACTTTCTCAGCCTAGGAAGCAGGCAACGACAAACCATTTCTGAAATCTTGGCAAGAATGCTAAAGGAATTTTTCCAGGAGTCAACATTGACTCAAAAGCACACAAACATAGTAAGAAGTACTACACAAGTTGGCTTGAGAATACTGATATGTCTATAGTCTGCCAATTTGGGGAGACCATTGTGGCATTTAAAAATCAAATAAGTTTCCTAAATTTCTTCCTCTCTGATAGTGTCTTAACGACTTCCATTCTCTTGCTCTCTCTTCATTGATGCTTCAATTTGCCATCATCTTATAATGTTTAAAAATTCACTGTGGAATAGTTTTGTACAATAGGTGCTATAACATACACTACACTTTAGAAAAAGGATAAAGACTTTCCAATTTCAGCTTATCATACAAAACAAAGTGAAGGAGACAATGTTACATTTTACCTTTTCAATGTACTCTGATGTCACTGGTGTTTTTATAGTTTTCAAGTATTGTTATTTGCTCAGTGGCAGCTATTCACTCCTTTTATCTAGATCATTGAGGGCCACATCAGGGTTGTGTTTGACCTTGGGGAACCAGGGTGGGCATGGCCAGCTCAATGTCACTCGTATAAAGGGCACCTGTGGTGGCCCAAGCACTCTGCCAGCAAAAATGGGCTCCCAAGCTCTGTGTGCGACAGCCTTCTGCAACCCTCTGCCAGAGAAAACAGAGCTTGGGAGGGTTGCAGACAGACCTCCCGAGCTCTGTTTTCATTGGCAGAGGCACCGCGGGCCAGTCCTTTGCTGTTTGCAGGGCAGCCCCGCGAGCCAGAGCTAAGTACCCCATGGGCCTGATCCGATCCCAGGCCTTGAGTTTGACACCCCTGATCTAGATGGTGCATATTATGTTTGTGTTCCAGGCTAAAATATTTGAATTTTTAAAACTGAGCCTCTTTCTCATGTAAGCCTTCTTCAGTCTTTACTTATCAGATTAGTCTTTTAAAGTATTGATTTAACCTCCCTTTTTTAAAAATATCTTTTCCTGATGGTTATTCTATGAAATGACATTGCTTGCCTGCTTCCATTCCTAAATGTTAATTTCTAGTTTTTGCTTTAGTGATGATGTCTTAGCAACAAATATTTGAGTATAATTTCGTATTGTGGTGAAATCTTTCCCACTTGGGAAATAACTAATGCATATTATGCTAATAATTGTGTTACTTGCATCTGATGTAGCACCATACTATTTCTCAAGCCAGACACTACTTCTGATACTAGAAAGATCCTATCCTTTGTTTGTTTGGGGATTTTATGTACACTAAGGTCCTATTTAAATGGTCATTGGGACATTCCAGGATTTGCTGCTTCGTAGCTCTTTTATTTCTGGCCCTTGGTTGCCTCATCCCAGTCTGCATCATCTCTGAAAAACTTTTCACTGACTGCACTGTTGAGTTCTAGTGATTTACAAACATGCTTCAAAAAATAGCCTCTTTTTAACTCCTTTTAAGCTGTTCCTTAAAGAAGCTGCAGTGGTTTCTGGGCTCATGTGTAGCCATATAGGCTCAGGAAAATGCTTGAATGAGTTAAAGAAATGTTATGCAGGCAACGCCTGATCCTTTCCTGAAATTAATCATGTCTAAGACAACAGGGGACAGATTTGGAGATGAACTATTTTTAGGACTCACGAATGGAATATATATTGCTTAGTCTATTCAAAGTTTTTTTTTACTTGAGTACAACAATTAAGAAATTGTAACTCTTAATATAATGCAATAATTGGTCAAATTAAATTATTTTTTCAATTTCCATAACATTGAAATTAACTAAAATTGTTTTTATTTTAAGTGAAAAACTCCTATGTATCATTGTTTTCTTTTCTCTAGGGCAAGCGGACAAACCTGCGCAAAATTGGCTCAGACAGGATTGGTCACGGAATGCGAGTAAAATTCAATCCACTTGCTTTGCTTCTAGATTCATCCCTTGAGGGGGAATTTGACCTTGTACAGCGGATTATTTATGAGGTACGAAGTCCATGTTCCCTTAGACTTGACCTACATTTAGTATGCAGTGTGTTATAGCAACTTTCAGGGATGGAATATGAGATCAGTACTGCTAAAGAGTTTCAGATGTTACTCAAGCCAAGAAATTGTACAATACTTGTATATGTGATACTTGGCATAATGGGAAGCATATTTAGCATTCTCTTTTCTTTTTGTTCTTTTTGCTGCACAGGTTGAAGATCCCAGTTTGCCCAATGATGAAGGCATTACAGCACTTCACAATGCTGTCTGTGCTGGTCACTCAGAGATTGTGAAATTTTTGGTACAGTTTGGTGTAAATGTAAATGCTGCAGATAGTGATGGATGGTAAGGATGCTCTTTGCCATTTTGAATTAGCATAAGTAAGTTACCTTAACGGAACTTTCCACCATGCGGTATCTAATAAATACATGATCGTTTATATCCATTTCAATATCTCTGCCTGAGAAAAGAAATAATAATTTTCCTGTTTCTTAGGGTTAGGGATAGGTGAGTGGGAATTGCCCTTGGCTCATTAGAATAGTTGGTGATTTCAACATCTCTGAAATACAAAGCAAAAGATTTTAATTACTGCGTTAGAATAAGAACAACAGTACAGTCTTCAGCAAAAGAGGAATTTGGGTGTAGAGATGAAACAATATGGCTTTCAGAAAGCAACTTTGGGGAAATGCAGTTGTTAGTAGTAAAGGTTTCAGAAGCCATAACAACCATCAACACTTAATGCTTCATATTACAGTAATAATGTTTCATATTACAGTAATTAATGTTTCATATTACAGTAGATTTATTTAAATGTATATAGCACCCATTTTAACCTTGTGACTTATGAAAAGGGAACAGCAGTTAAAAGCATTCAATAGTAATAATAATCACAATGGATACCACTTTGCATTCAAGGGGGAAAAAAAGTCTCAGCCATCAATACAACCTTCTCATGGATTCTCACATATTCCAATCTCCATACCTAGTGGCATATCCATATCCAAAAAGACACTGGGGTTCAGGCTAACCTAATCTCCAGGAGGAGGACATTCCAAAGAACAGGCACCAAGTACCCATCAATCTGGGTATTTGTGGAAAGTAATTCAAAACATTGTTACTTTTTTCTTCTCTTTTGCAATGTATAGGACTCCACTGCATTGTGCAGCATCTTGCAATAATGTCCAGGTGTGCAAATTTCTAGTGGAATCAGGTGCTGCTGTATTTGCCACAACATACAGTGACATGCAGACCGCAGCAGACAAGTGTGAAGAAATGGAAGAAGGCTATACTCAGTGTTCACAGTTTCTTTATGGTATGTGCCCAAAATGGGGTTCCTTAGAGCAGTATTTTCCCCCCAGATTTCCTCTTTTATGTCTAGAAGATTCTTTCAAGCTCTAGAAAACAGCATGTCCATACATTTGAAGTTCTGTGAAAGTTTTATGTTGTGGCATCAAATGAAAAGCATTATTTGGTTCTACTTCCCTAATCCCAAATTTCACTGTAGACCTGCTCAATGTCTTTGAAGATGTGACTCTTTCTCTTATAGGCTGATTTTTCTCTGAAATTTCCTTTCTTGTAGTAGAGATCACTTGCTTCTTTTTTCATGAAAAGTATTTTGGTTTTTTTTGTACCTTGAACTGAGATAAATTTACTGCATCATACATTATTTTCAATTCTTCTTTGATTTTAATGTTTGTGGAGAGTTTTATTCAGTGCTGAGTGATTCTTTTGTCATATAATTGAATTAGATTTTATCTGTCTACACTTGCTTACACTGTTTGTTATTGTTTCTTCATGAATTGAAGAATGGAGTTCTTGACTTCCACTTGTATCTGACAGAAAGAGGACAATTAGAGAAGCTTTCTTTGTTTGATAGCAGAGAAATAATAGAATATATCCTTGGATAATAATCTTCTAATATTGTGGTTGCAAAGAGCTTACATAGGAAGAGTGTGTGTTTCAAATTGAAAATGTTTTTAGTTTGAAACAGTTCAAACTATCTTAATTCAAAACCTTTTACACATTTTTCAGGAAATCTTATTGAATTTTAATAATTCATGCAGAAATGTTTAGCTGTCTAAACTTTTTCAAAGTCTTTTCTATTTTGCCATCCCTTAATTTCTAGTGGCTTTGTTACATATGAAAAGTCATTTTATTTTTCTAGTTTTCTTTTGAATAAAGGGAACTTCAGAAAGCAAAGCATTGAAACACTTATGCATTATATGTAGGGCTTTCATGTATAACAGAGATGGGGGTATTTGATAGAAGCAATAGCACAGTTTGTTTTATTATTACTTCAGATAGTATCTTGACATGCACACTGGAAAACTTACATTTTTTGCTGAAAGAAAAAAATGCTATGAAAATTGCATTGAAAAAGATGACTAAAGAGTTGAAGTTGTATAATAAATAAGAGGGAAGAGTATAAGGTTATAATTATCTGTCGAACAGAAGGTTGAAAGTCATGCTATATTTCATAACTTTTGTTTATTTTTCTTTGGATTTTGGCTTACTTTATGTAAAATTCTCAATAATTTTTTTAAAAAAATGCATCTTCACATGCATTGCAGGTAGAATGATTTTCCCACTTTGTGTCACTTTTATATCCATCCACAGAGACTGTATTTATGTTAATGCTGCTTCTATAATGGCTTGAACATTCTTACACAAACTATATTTGCTGTAGTTCTGTAACTTTTGGCTTTTTTATTTAGTTAAGAATTTATGTGACAGCATTATTATGGAATAATTTTTTGTTATGACAACTTGGTCTGATTTTTTGTGTGTGTGTTGCAGGAGTGCAAGAAAAAATGGGTATAATGAACAAAGGAGTAGTTTATGCTCTCTGGGATTACGAGGCTCAGAATGAGGATGAGCTATCCATTAAAGGAGGGGATTGCATGACGGTCCTTCGCCGGGAAGATGAAGAAGAAATAGAATGGTGGTGGGCTCATCTAAGTGACAGAGAAGGCTATGTGCCACGGAACTTGCTTGGGGTAGGTTTGGAATAGTTGCAATGTTCCTTAGTATAGATTGATAGCAGTATATCCTTTACACAAATGATTTGGCTATGTCAATAGTCTTCCTCACTTTCCAAATTGTCAGGGTTTCCTGCAAGTTAAATTAGGATGCCAACATGATTTATTCTAAAGTCATGGATGTTCAATATTTAGCAATGTTGTAAAATCAGCAATCTCTACCTTATGGCAGCTCCTCTTCTGTAGCTGAAAGTGATTTCATAAAGATCTATTTCAAGTCAGAGTTCATAAAGAAGTGTGCTAATGATATATTTTGGCTTCTTGGAGTATAGGTAGGATGAATTTCAGAACTACATTATAGTGTTTTAGAGAACTGGGGAACCTATGAGAGGAACAAACAATGTATTTTAAAAAGAATCCCGAAATGCAGGACCTGAATCAAATCTACTCACTGAGATCTTAATTAATCCTTAAAATGAACCCAATAGATATTGTAGAGTCTCTCTAGTTCACTCTTTCCTCCCTAGTCTTGACTTCTGGCAATCACCACATGATTTTGATGGTCTATATCAGTGATGGCTAACCTTTTTGCCATCGCGTGCCAAAAGAGGGGGTAACACAGTGGGGTTACACGCTCGCGTGCCCACATCCATAATTCTATGCGCCCCACCCCCCCATGCTCCCCC
>JANHZT010008183.1:33374-44003 GCA_032468215.1 Stegonotus admiraltiensis | reverse complement strand
AAGACAGCTTGGCTGTCTTAAGAATTCTGGGAGTTGAAGTCCACAGGGTGTGAAAGAGCCAAGTTTGCCTACCATTGCCCTAGACTTTCCTCTAAAGCTGACCTTCTTCTGTTGTTCTCCAGCTGCTCTCCTCTTTGACAAATGTGCTATTTTTAATCTGTGCATTTAGGCAGCTTGGAAGATACAATCTACACTTGCATAGAAGTGCACATATGGAACTCCAAATCAGGGTCCTTCATATACAAAGGAGCTCCATGTAGTTAACAAAATGTATGGCCGATCATTTCCCACATGCGTTTTATCACTTGCCTCCCTCTGCAGAAGCCCATGTGTCTCCTTATGAGTACAGAAAATGCAATTGTCACTCATCAGCCTTACTCTGAAGTTCACCATAAGAGAGTTTAACAATTAGGAGCTTTTTAAAAAGAGTTCCCAATTATTAAATTAATCAAATACTTTGTTAAACTTTTTATTGCACCCAATTTTCATATGTACCACTATATCAGGCATTGGGGAAAAAAACCTCCCGGGTTTCGGTGAAATAAACCTCTAGTATGATATGCAACAAATGTTCCAAACAATGACCACAGATTGGGTCTGCAAGCAAGATGTCTGCTTACTTTTCTTGTGCACTTTCTTCTGTATGGTGGCAAGAAACCTCCACCTCATATTCATATTCAGTGCAGCAAATCACATTGGGATGCAGGGCCAGCCTGAATGGCCCTGTTCCACTTATCCTTGAATTAATGCCTGGAACAGAGTGACAGAGAGGAAATACATTGTAACTTTATATATCATAATCATTGGATCAATTAGAAATACCGGTATATATTTCTGCCAACTAAGAAGAATTATTCATGCATTGGATTCCAGCTAGGCCCTAACAGCTAATGGTATTTTATCTTCAAAGTGCCTCAGAATTCTTTGTACAGGGGAAAAAGTATCCATTCAAGGGGGGAGGGGAGATTCTCCAGACGGAAAATGCTGATTTTCAGTAAACACATCTATCCATCTAGACCAGCAAATGATAGCTGCAGCTGGCACTTAAATTAAGCTTCAAACACTGAGAAAAGAGTGTTTTGTATGAAACTGACTCTCTGCAACCAGAGGTCCCATTTAACTGGACTGGATATATCAAAGCTACTCTAATTAGGTACTTATCCTTCAAACAGAAGAACAGGGAAAATCCTGTGAAGTAGCTTATGATGCATTCCTCTTCAAGGCTTGATGAGGGAGTTTAAGGTCCATGACTGGTTCAGAAGAAAAGATGTGAGATAATAGAGCAAATATTATATTATACAGCAAACTTCCTCAGCCTAGCACTCTTCAGGTGGGTTGGGATTAGAATTCCTAAATGCTCAGCTTTATATAGGAAGTGCACTGGGAGCTGGAGTTATTGAGGCATACCAGTTGATTAATGCTCTGAATATCTTCACTAACATTGTTCTTCCAGCACTTTGAATCCCCAAATTTTCTATCTGCAGCAGATAGAAAATGCTAACAGGTGTGCTTTCTCCCGTTATTGTAGTACTGGGGTGGGAAAAATGATTCTACCATTACAATTTGCAAAATTGTAATGCTTTCTCCATAGCATCAGCTTGCCTCTGCAGTATCCTAAATTCAGGTTGACAATACAGGCTATCATGATTCTATCTACATTCTTTCTACATAATAAATCATACTATGAATTAACATAATTAGCGCATAGAACACTGCAATGATGGGGGATTTCCACAACATCTTGCCCAGCTGAATTTTTGCCTGATCAAGTTTAGTATGAAATGATACGCTGAGTGTGCAAGAGAGACTAAGGGCTCATCCACACAGCCCCCTTGATGTACTTCCCACATTTCATGAGTCAGGAGGAAAGTTTGTTACTGGGAAATCTGATGCTCCATGAGCCCTAAACTTAGTTCCCCCTAATCTTTCTTGAAATATTCAACCCCAGGTTGCTAGTTGCAGGTATCATCTCCCTCTAACTTCATATTCTGCCAGTGCAGACCAATGTCTAGACATCTGCTTTTGTGGACATGGTGTGGACTGGATTCAAGAAACTGGCCAGTTGAACCATGGATTAAACATAATCTATTCAAAGTTTGTTTCAATATTTAAAATAAATGAATTGAATAATACTTGTCAATCAAGAAAATAAAATAATAAATTAAGAATAAGTATCCCAAGAATACTAAAAGTTGAGTCATGATAACTGGGCTTATTTTTTCATTGGTGTGAAATGTTTCACTGCTCCACTAAGAAGCTTCATCAGTTAGAGAAAGTTAGGGAGTTCATTGACGTACTGCCATACGCTTTGGGGAAGAAACCCCTGAGGTTGGTACAGGAGGAGTTGGTACATTATGACGAGTCTCTGCCTAACTGACTTGCTCTGACTGCTGCTTGGATGAGCAGCGAAAATCACAAAACAACAAGAAAGGAAGTCCAGTTGCCATGATTAAACAGACAAATTTACCTGGATGACTGAGAATCTTCATCAATATATCTATCCCAAGAATATTTTCATTCTTTTGGACATTGTATAAGAGTCCTATTAGTTTATGGTAACAAAAAATTAGAGGAGTCTGACACCACCCCATGCATTTAATGAAGTGGCCTGAAGCTGATGAAAATACATTTAATAAAATAGGTTTCCCTATTCACGCCTCTGTCCTGGTGCATTCAGTGAACAAAAATCAATGGAGAAAAAAATAGGAGTCAGGGATAGGAGTCAGACTTAAGTAAACGTTCTGTTCACAAGCCTCCAAGTCTTACCAAAGCCCAGTAAGACCTACTTTTAAAATTAACATACTTTCCTCAATCTGGTTTCCTCTAGGTGCATTATACCTCAGAACTTGTAAAAACCAATCAACATGGTCAGTGGTCGGCTGGCTGAAAGTCCTAATAATTGCAGTCCCAAATTACCAGAAAAGCTTCATATTGGGGATAGTTTTGCCAAGAATATACATACCTATCAGGAGGAATAACCACCTAGTAATATCTGTTTAGAATTCTGGCTGGGCAATTCTGGGAGTTGAAGTTCACACATCTTAAGGTGGTCAACTTTGAAAAACATTGTTCTAAACTGTACAGAACTGACAATTAAATTATGGAGGATCAGCACAATCACATGACCATGTTTTAATTATGGGCTTTCCTTCTCTGCAGGTTTCTCTCTCAGTAACAAAATCCAGCAAAGTATAATTATTCGTTATGCCTGCAGCAAGCTGGCCATTGACTTTGATGGCTTTGTGTCCTGTATGATTCGTCTAGAATGCTTGTTCAGTAAGTATTCCTAAAAGAAGAAGGGGGTGGAAATCTGCTACTGCTTTACATCTCCCAGCAAGGATTTTTTACTAACTGGCAAAAGATTTTTGACTTGAATACAAAATACCTCTGTCAGTGATTGAAAACTATTGTAAAACGTGTCTATTTTATTAGATATATTAGATAAACAGGGTGAGATCCCAAACACATTCTATCTGACAAAGCAGATACAGGCACATATTGAAGACACATTATTCTTTTACAAAGTTCCAATGAGCCAATAGTAGCTGCCTATGATACCTAAGGGATGCAGTGGCTCAGGTTCTAAGACGCTGAGCTTGTCGATTGAAAGGTCAGCAGTTCGGTGGTTTGAATCCCTAGTGCCGCATAATGGGGTGAGTGCCCATTACTTGTCCCAGCTTCTGCCAATCTAGCAGTTCAAACACACATAAAAAATGCAAGTAGTAAAATAGGGACCACCTTTGGTGGGAAGGTAACAGCGTTCCGTGCGCCTTTGGCATTTAGTCATGCCGGCCACATGACCATGGAGACGTCTTCGGACAGTGCTGGCTTGGCTTTGAAGCAGAGATGAGCACCGCCCCCTAGACGGAACGACTAGCACATATGTGCGAGGAGAACCTTTACCCTTTTAAGATATTGATTGCAATATTTTATTCTGAGATCAGTGTTATTATTTAAAGATTTGAAGGTCCAACATATTTACAATTGAGCAATTTATTATAATATATGGAAAAGCTTTTGAATATTTAAAAAGGGGAAATCATGACAGAAAATTTATATAATACATGCACAGAATCTCATGTCTACGCAATAGCGTCCAAGTTAAAAGTTTTCCACTTGAACAAATAAGTGAGTCAATTTGATTAAAGCCCAAGGCCTGCCTGATCTCCACATTTGAAATTAGGAGCAACATCTTCCTCAGGGTCTTTTAGTTTTGGTTATTGGATAAAATCACTCTTGTTCTCTTGATTAGTCTGTCTGACCCAATTTACTTTAAAGACATAACTTTTCAGTTAACCCTGCACTGAAAGGAAGATCTTTAGCGGTTTTAGGTAATACTGCTCTTTCAAATGAAGTTCATATTGATGTCTTAATTCCAAAACTTACTTAAGGAGAAATGAGTTTTGTGCACATTGTAGAAGAAACTTTCCAGTTTGTTTTTCCCCATACAAACATGTATGACTATCATATAAAATCTTAACTAGAAGTAGTTGAACTTCAGATTCTGAAGGCCAGGTTTTAATTACCTCCATTCATCCTTAGTTATTTACTTTTGGCTTATCATGCATTTTTGGCTTATCACGCATTAAATCTAACACTGCTCTTGATTCACTACTCAGAAATGTTTCAGATACTAGATAAGGATAAGGATGGAACAGTTCAGCTTTCTTTGACAGAGGTAAGTTTGCTGTATTAAACTATTTGTATGGCTAATACGTTACAGAGTGTTAATAGGATATCAATATCAAATCACCACAACTGCAAAGTTATTCCAGTTACGATGCTTACCAGCCTGCCATTTACGCAAATGGATATGCATGCATGCACTCGTCTGCTGCTCGTGTGTGGGGATGCTCATGCACACACTGTCAACCCTGAAGTGAACCTGGCTGAGGCCATCTTTGAGGCTTCAGGGTTGCCACAAAGAAGAAGAAGGGACAGGGAGGGGGGAAATAGATAACTGGGGGTTTGTAGCAAAAACAAAAAGTTTTCCTGTGGGCACCAAAGGCATTCCAACAGATGGCTGGGGAGAGGAGGAGTGGAGTAACCAAGCAACCAGCCAGCACCTCTATTGGACAATATGACTGATGAGTTGGGAGAAGGGGGAATTTTTACTTTTTAATCTGGTGAAAACCACTGGAACTTTCAGAATCGGTTTTCACCAGTTGTGCCATATTGTATCCAATTTATTGGATATAATATGATGTATCCAATAAATTGTTCTTTGAGGAATCTACCTGCCTCAGAGTTCTGCTTTCTATGGGTGCATTACTTGAAATGCTGACACACACACACTTACCTGCCGTTTTTGTGGCCCGGTTGCAAACACCCAGAGGTTGGGAACTCCTGCCCTAGCAGACAGATCTAATTCCTTAGTAAGCAGAACCCACAGTATGCCTTCTTTGCCAGACCTGATAGGGTGGATAGCTGTAATTGGGGAGATCTCATTGAAGATAGCACTGGGAAGGGCTGTACTCTGACAGAATTAAGAAAACTAATGAAAAATACAGAAAGAGGTGCCTTCACCAAAGAGGTATTACAGCAGTTGATGACCAGAAGAAAAAGACTGCACAGTTCATAAAAAAAGCACTACTAAATATAAATGTACTAAATGTACTAAAGGAGTCCTGGAGACTGTAAAAGGACTATGGGTTGCCCAGCACTTGTTAAATGATTATAAATTTGGCTGGGTGTTCAAAAGGTCTCTACCAGCAAGTGGGGAAATATTGCAATAGTAAATTCTGTGAAACTTTAAATAAGTAGCTGTGTGTTATCCTAATTCTTATTTTCTCTCTCTCTCTCTCTCTTCCTTAGTGGCTGTGTTGTGCATTGATTTAAAGCATTATTTTTGGCAATCATTTGGAAACTGGACAAATGTATCATTCCACCAAGAAGTTTCTGAGAAAAAGCTGATTCCATGACCTTCTAAAAATATGAGAAATTATACAAGGCTCTAGTGTATAATTTAAAATGATCATAAAATAAACAATTATGCATAGAAAAGATATTATATAGCAAGCATAGCCACATTAGCAGCTTTGATTTAATGAATAATATGTGTTATGAAATCTATGTTTCACAACTGCGATTAAAATTGAATTCATCTCTAATTTTATTTCTATATAAAAATAATTCATTTGCTTACATTTTGTACCTATCAGAAATCTGTATGTCTTGCCTAAGAATAGAAACTGATTTATAAAATATATAGTATTTCTATTTTCCAAAATGGGAGATCATCCATCCTGGAGGGGAAGGAAGATTAAAATTAAATGAGTTGGAGAATATCATGGGTTTAGGGCCAGAACAGATAACCTTACCCCAAAGCATAAATAATTGTTAAAAGTCTAATGTGAAATTTAGTTAAAAATACTGAAATATATGAAACAAAATGGAAGAGACCTGAACGGGCCAGTAGATTAGAATAACCCTGAAACTGAGATTGACTTTCCTAACAACAATAACAATATAGCACAATAGTGCTAGAACTTAAAGGTAATGAGAATTAAGAAGGATTATATTTATTAAAAAATCCTACTACTGAAGCTACTTTTTGGCTAATCAAAAACCAAAAGAATCCCAGGAAGTTGTGGAAGGGAAGCAAATTAAATTATCCCATTAGGTCTCCTCACAAGAAGAACCAAGGGATTGTGCAAAGGAAAGCATAATTTAAAAACCTGTTTAATACAGCAGATTAAGACAACTACCAGCAAATCACAGATACAAATAACTCTTACTAGGAGAATCTACTAAAATGAACAAAGCTACATAGAACAAATCAAATCTTTGTAATAATAAAAAGCAGCATAAGGACAGTGGCGCACAGCAGTGGTGGGTTCCACTTACCTTCACTACCCGTTTGCAACTGTGACCGCGCTTGCAGTGCTTTTGCGCATGCACAGACTGTGATGACGTCTGGGCAGGTGGGCAGAGCCTCCTGCCGCTACTGGTTCGCAGGAACTGGGTCGAACTGGTAGAAACCCACCACTGGCGCACAATCAGTTAAAAAGCATATAAAATACATCAGCGTCTTAAGGTTAATTATACATAAAATAAAATCACAATAAAAAGGGAGTCTTTCAGAAATTAGTCAATGATGTTGGAATTGATTCATCCCACCTTACCTTATTACAGGGGCATTTTGATTTGAATGAACATTTACCAATCATCATGTGAAATAAAATATAATATCCTTCTCATGGCTCCTGTCTTCATTGTACTCCATCAGTGTTTAGAAAGTATTTTTAAAAGTGCATGGCTCCAAAGGGTTGGAAATCAGGAAAGGAATTTAGCAGAAATCCAGATATGGACTGGAGTTTAGTTGGGTTGAGCCATTTTGCTCTAGGTCAGGAGTGTCACTGGATCCGGCCCATGGGATGGTTAGATCTGGCCTGTGGGGCCACCCTGGAAACAGCGAAGGACCGGCCCTCAGTGCCTCTGCCAGTGAAGGACCGGCCCAGGTGGCCTCTGCCTCGACCACCTGGGCTCTTCGCGGCCTCCCTGAGCTCTGTTTTCACTGGTAGAGGGATGCTGGAGGCTGTCGCGGCCTGAAAACAGAACCTGGGTGGGCTGTGCATGGGCTCTCCAAGCTCCATTTTTGCTGGCAGAGGGCTGCAAGAGGCCGTCATGACTGAAAATGGAGCCTCGACAAATAATGCCCACCCCGGCCACACTCACCCTGGTCATGCCCACCCCACCCCAGCCACGCCCACCCCCAGCCCCCTGAGGTCAAACACAACCCTGATGCAGCCCTCAATGAAATTGTGTTTGACACCCCTGCTCTAGGCTGTTGAAAAATCCATTCAAATCCATTCATTCATTCATTCATTCATTCATTATCATTTTATCTTACCTTTTTTTTCCAGGAGATCCTGGTGATGTACATATCTCTCCCTTCCTCTACTTTTTCCCTACAGTAATTTCTTGAAGTAAGTTTAGGCTGACAGATGGGCCCAAAGTTAACACAAATAGGGTTCACACAGCATATAGCAAGAGCAATTTTGTTCTTTTTAGAATGCTCTATTCTAGAATAATCTATAAATTATTTTATTCCAGAGGTAAAAATTGGAATGTTTAAGCTACACTGTACGCTACTGTTAGCATAACAAAATGTTATTGATTTTCAGGAAGTGAAATAAGGAGTCAAGCCAGGCACAAAGGTGCACAATCCATTCCTAAAAGCACTTGTGTGTTAGGCCTAGATTAGAACACTTCCCATAATTCAAGGATATGATTGAGTAAGCAGTGGAGGTTGCCCGTAACTCCTCCATTAAGCACTGCCTAGCCTGGATCAGGAATATAGCTAATAAAACATCCATCATTGTTCAGGACTAAAGGATCTCTCCCCCATTTTCTTTTCCAGTTCTGCAATACAAGAAACAGTCGCAAATTAGTCTTCTGCTCCCACATCTAAAAACCCTTTGGCAGATATGACTAGAATCAAACATACAAAATAGAAGCTTGCTCTTCTTGCTTCTTAGCTTCCTTAGGCAGGTTATCTTAATTGCATGATTCTCTACATCTGTCTCTAGGCTCCCTCGTGCCAACCTGGATGAGCAGAGCAGAGTGCAGCACTCCATTCTCCCTTATCTTTGGAAGGCAGGAAGTACTGCTCCTTCAGTGGTGCTTTGATTACTGGTGTCAACAACTGCTGAAAACCAAATCCTTTTCACTGCAGCTCCTTTCCCTTTCCTCTTGAGGCTGCACCCAGGAGAAACTGATTGAGGCTGCATGTGTCTTTTCATCACAAGACAAACTCAACCACTTATCACTCTCTCTTCTGACTTAGCTTTTAAAAGGTGCTTCTCCCAAAATGCATACAAGCTGCTTCAGGTGCACAGCAGCAGAATGGAGTGAGCTGAAGGGTAGGCACAGCAACTTCCAAATACTATCTGTTAGGATTAGAATAGTTAATGGGAAACTCTATACCTCACCCTACCTCTCAAGTCTTATTATATATGGAAACACAGTGACTGCGCAGTTTTCCAATGGACAGGCTATGAACCAAAGAATGAAAATAGATTCTGGTCAATTAGAAAGAACTTCCTAATGGTGTGAGGAGCAGACTGTCTTGAGAAAATGTATTGACCTCTCAAGCAGAAGCTGTATAAGCTACTTATTGAGCTTCTTCTGGATTTTCTGCATTAGAAAATTAGAACTGATTCTGAGCTACGTGCATAGATTCTGAGGTCTAGGGCTCTCTAGACTCTTTAAAGAAGCTTTGCATCTTTAATCACAAAAAATAACCATACTTTTTGCTAACTATTTAATTTCTTTAATTTATATTAATGAAATTCACTTTTGTTCTTGCCTTGGAATGTCCCCTCTGCACATTCTTCATATTCAAGTATATTCCTCAAATCAAGCATTGTTCCATACCAGTGCACTAAGATATAGACAGAAACTTTAATTTACTCTTTCTTAGAATCAAAAGCCAAGACTTTGGCAGATTTCTCCTTTATTGATACTCAAGTCTTTTTTGTTTTGTTACTGTGCTCAGACATGGACAGTGATGCAAACACTGAAATACAGGGAGGTTTCAGTTCTCACTGGTGCTATCCAACAGCTTGATATCTGTACAAATAACTTATAAAGGAACAGATCAATAGATTTTTCTAGGTTCTTTACTTCTTTCTCAGTGGCAGCTCCTTTCTTCTGATTTGTGAGTCAACCTACAGTAATATATCTTAAGCGTGTATTAAAAATTGATATGTACATTGTGTTCACATATGAACCCAACCATTGTCATTGGTAAATTTTGATTTATGGCACAGCATTGTGGCTTCCTCCACAAACAAACCCCTTCATGGCACAAAATGATCTACTCACTGAATCATCAGTTATTGCATTGTTTGTCTGGTGTCACATTCTGGGTGCTCAGAGAGAAGTTAAGTGCCAGTACAAATGGACGAGATGGATGGAAAAACATGGCTTTCAGAAGGAATATGGACAAGAATAAATTAAGCCAAGGAAAGGAGATGAGCTGAAGAAATGACCAGGCATTAATTTTCACTTTAATTTACAAATAGCACCAGTCAAAGAATCTTACAGCAGACAGCTCAGGAACCTGTCATTAAGGAGCAGAACAAGCGCATAACATTAAAATTATTAGCAAAAAAATGAAGATATGAATAGCTAATTTTAAATTAATAATTACTTGCCTAAAGAATAAGTGCTACGCAATAGATTTTAAGTGCACATTTCATTCATAATTATGAATTTCCCTTGAGGCATGGGTAAATTGTTTTCGTTCATTTTTGTTTTCTTCACTTATTTATTAGAGCCAGCTGGGTAAGTATTCACAATAATGTACTTCAGAATGATATCATAAAATAAATCAGATTAAGCAAAAGCTAGTTTTATCCATAGCTGCAGCATGTTCCTGAGCTCATGATGTTTAGACAAAATGATTGAACCTTTATAGCTAGGTTCTCATTAAGGTATAGATTAATTTTTACACCAAATACTCAAAATACTCTTATCAAATCCTGTACATGTTAATAGTGGTATTCTCCAAGGCAGTGTCTTAGGTCCAACACTCTTCATACTTTAAATAAATGACCTTTGTGATCATATTAAAAGCAACTGTGTTCTCTTCGCTGATGATGTTAAACTATTCAACACCACCGA
>JANHZT010008176.1:13958-25607 GCA_032468215.1 Stegonotus admiraltiensis | reverse complement strand
TGTTTTTCGAGGGTACTGGTCTACTGATCAGCTGTAGGGAGGCCCTTTGAAGTGCCGTGGCAAGAGTTTAAACAGGTAAGGTAATAAATACAATTTTATATTATATTATTGATAAATAAAATCAAATAAAAGGTAAGAATAATGGGGGGAGGGGGGAGGGCCCAGCTCCTGAACAAAAAGAGCCGGTTCGGTGACATCATACGGTCACCGCTACTGGCTCAGTAGATCCGGGCTGAACCCACTACTGATCTGGAAAATAAAAAGAGCAGTAAATATTTCTAATCACCTGATAGTAACATTATAGAATCAGTCTTATTTTTCACTGGTTTCTTTCTTAATTTTCTGAACAGTATTAAAAAAAAATACAATGTATGATATTCATAGATCGATGATCAGCACAGAATTAATTATATGTTATGCATAAAATGCTTTCAATAGAAAATAACATACTTTAAGTTTTGAGATTTGTATGAAATAAACCTGTAAAATTGATATTATTTTGGTTATATGACCAAAACGATACAGAGATGTAGCTGAGAGAAAATAAAGAAGAGAAAGTATTGCAGAGAAAATAAAGAACTGCTAGGTATTGCACTTTTAATGGAAAATCTATATTCTGAAATAAGTATTATTTTTGCAAAATAAAACTATTATCACAATAGTTATTAGGCAATCATTATTAGGCAATTACTAGGTATTTTTATGTTATTTACTTTTCTATGTGGTAATATACCTTATTATTAGTTTTAATTTAAGGTCTATATCTTAAGAAATTTGAATATAGCAATGAACTCATTAGTTATGCTTTAAAAAAATCCAACATTTTTTAATAAAATAAATCACATTTATGCCTTCAATATTTTATAGTATGTTTCAAGTCACTGATTCCCTTTTAAATTATTTCATTATAGTTATATCACTATGCTTAATTAAAAGCACCAGTATAATATATACAGCAAAGAAGAAATTTGGGTTCATTCTAGTTCATGCATCGTGCTTTTGCTTTAACAGATGCTTTCTCTTTTTTTAGGATTAAAGTAAATGTAGCAAGCAGTGAAAACTATGTAAAACCCACTGATTTTTCATGAAATACGTGACATTCTCTGGAGGTGAACAGTATCTTCTATCATCCATAAAACAGAGCTACAATTGATATCATTGCTTTGCACAGCGTTATCTCTTCTGAGTCTGTTGGTAATGTTCTCTGCTAAAACCACTTTTCTTTTTTCACTAAAGGTTCTATGACCACAATGAGCTTAATATCAGTAAAGGTTAGCTAATAAATAACAGCAACCATGATTTAAATTTAACTTATAAAGGAAAAATCAAGGAATAAACTAAAACACACATTTCCAGAAAATGATTGAGAAGTTTAATTTGAGAGATGGGACACAAATTCTTATTCCATCCAAACTTGCCAATTTCTATATCTGTTCAGATGAAATAGACTTAATAAAGAGCTTGAAAAAGAATGTGGTATATAAGACTACATATTCCTTCACCATAGTATCATGACTGGAGCATCTCTGAAAAACCATAGCTAGTGTCCATAGGCTCCTTCACTATTCTATCATTATTACTTCTGTAACATTCTCAATATATGTAAAAACAAAAGTTAAATACCAAATACTTGGAAAATGATTTTTGTAGCCCTTCAAAATGCAGGACTGTACACAATGGTGCAGGAAAATCTAGAATAGATTCTAGTCTCCTCAGAAATCATTGATAAAATGTAACATTCAATTGAATCCATTGTACATCCTTTGCTATGAGACATAGAAAATAAGACTACTGTAACATTTTCTTTATAAGCAATGTAACAATGTCTTTGCCAATATATACTACTATACTGTAAATCTATATTATCTTTGTAATACCATTGTTTCTAAAAAATAAAAAAATGAAAATAATCATTGCTAAATTTGCTAAGTTTTTCAAATTATATTAAAAAAGTTCTAGCAATATCATGAATCAAAGCTGTATCAAATGTTTATACTGTAAAGGTTATTTGAACCAGATGTTTTATAACCAATCATTAAGCTTGGATATAAACCTCAGGAGAGGGAGGAACAGTTATTGTATGCTTTAGTTTACAGCACAATCTTATAGATGTTTTCTTAATCTACACCAGTAATATTTATTTCCAGTTAAAAAAAGATTGGATGGAAAAATAGATGTTTCACCATGGCTTTAATGCACGATAGATAACAAAACAACAAATTCCATACTAGGTCTCATAAGTAAAAAAGAAACTGAAAGTAGCTTTTCTAATGCCCTTAAACAAATTTATGGTATTTCTCCATCAGGAACACTGCATACAAATCTGGTAGTAATATTTGTCAGAATTATCATTTGGGAAATTTGAAATGGCAACCTCTGAGAGTTTCCTTATGGAAATCTAGAGGAAAAAAAATCTAGGGCAGTGTAAAGAACTGGACCTCCTTTGTTAAATTTTCAATTACTTCCAATTTCTTAATCAGATAGACCTAAAATAATAAGTTATACTGACAACCAAGGCAGTTAGAAATAGTGCATATTGAAAATAGGAATTCATATGAACTAACGATCAACATAAATTTCCTGACTAATAAGCCACAGTATATCATATGCTATATGCAGCAGTCCCTACTTCTCAATGTAAGATGAAGAACTTTCATTTCACCATAACTGTCCATTAGTGCAAATAAATAAATAATCAGATTCAATGTAAGCTAGGGTTTTAAACAATGAGTTTTTGCTGTATTAATTTTGATAGTTTTAATATATAAGATAAGAGGTAATGACATGAATTAAAATTATTTTTATTTAAAAATAATTAAATATAGCAGGTGTAAAAAGAATAGACAGAATAGGTACCATTAATATTCTGATGTTTTCATCTATTTGTCTTTCTGAAAAACTTCTACTTATACAAAAACTTTTCAGAATAACAAATAAGATACATTATTTCCCATAATTTAAAACAATAAATGTTTTTATAAATAAATAATGTTTATCAAGTGTTTTATTTTAGAAAAGTTAAGAAAGAAAATTCATTAACAAATGTTAATGAATTTTACATCAAGTTTAATTCATTGTCTGAAAATCTAGAAATACTGTGCCATATTTTAGTATTTTTTTCAATCAAAATATATTTTTGGTGGCATTGGATTAATGACTTCAAGGTGTAATTTGTTGGTTATTTAAAGGATGGATAAACCAAGTATACATGTTTTGTCAGAACTCATGAGATATTCAAATACTGTGCCATATTTTAGTACTTTTTTCAATCAAAATATATTTTTGGTGGCATTGGATTCATGACTTCAAGGTGTAATTTGTTGGTTATTTAAATGATGGCTAAACCAAGTATACATGTTTTGTCAGGACTCATGAGATATTCAAATTTATTCTGAATATCCATCATCAATATGATTTCCAGGTATCACAGTCACATGGAACTAATTTACTTTTAGCTGTATGAGTCCATACATACATAACTTCTATGTACATCTATGAGTCAATAGATAACTGTAGGAATGGCAAGAAATGGACAATATTGTATAAGGTTACATCCCCATTGTGTTACACATATTTTAAATATTTTTTAAAATTATCGTTATACAAGGAAAATGTAATTTGCCAAAACTCCAAATAATGAGTAATAACTTAAAACATAAAGAATATTGATAATAGCTCATCATCCATAAAATTCAGATACATAATACTTACAGTGTATTTCTAGGACTTGCATTGCTATCTGAGGTGTAGAGTTCAACGATTCATGATCTACTCTGCAACTTATAACTGCACCATCATCAGAACGATCTGCTCTGTAATTCATTGTGCTGCTAACGGTAAATGTTTTCCGATTTGCATCCTCTTCTTTTAAATATTTAACATCTGTAAAAATAAAATTTGCTATAATTTAGCATCAAGGCAATAAAAGGCAGGCGAAGGCTACAAAACACGAAATCATTTTAAAATAGCAAACAAAAAAAAAGTACCTTTCATCATGTTTGCTTATCTTATCAAGGCAAACAAGTTCTATTTCCAGGCATTCCTTTGTCCTACAGAACTACCCATGTTGTCTTTGCCAAATGTACACAGACACAGATTGGAAATGCAATTTCAATAAGAACCAAAAGACAGAACTGTCAGAATGAGATTCTGCTCAATTATCTTTAATATAATTAGATTGCAATCCAAATATTTTTCCCTTAAGACTATTTTCTTTCCTCACGCCTTTTTTCCCCTCCCTTTATCTATTATTATTTTAATCATTGTCAAGTTTCCTTTGTTTATCTTCTCTTTTCCTTTTCAGTATGCACAAACAATATTAGTTAACAAAACAATGGAGATCTTAATACTAAGTAATCAGCTTCAGACTAAAACCTTTATTGTACAAAAAAATACTTTGCACCAGTTTTTTCATGTTATTTTCAATTCTGGATGAAAAAGCCAAATAATCTTACACTTATTAACAATGACATTTGAAACTATTATTAAGATTATTTAACATTTATTTTTTTGTATACTTATTGATAAACATTACAGTGTTAACAATTTTTAATCAGCACTGTACTAATACCACTACAGTCCTCCATTATGACCACAATTGAGCCCAAAATTTCTATTGCTGAGTGAGCCAGTTGTTAAATGAGTTTTTTACAACCGTTCTCTCCATAGTTGTTAGGTTGTTAGGTGAATTACTGCAGTTGTTAATAACACTATGCAGTTGTTAGGCTGTTAGGTGATTCATTGCAGAAGTTAGTAACACAGTGTGGGAAGAAATATTCACCTGGGTCACTTCCAAGCTGGGAGAAAAACACTGGAAAAATGGAGGCTGATTGAAAAGTAGGTTTAATGATGAAGCAGAACCACATGGGTTCTGGGCAGCTGACAAAATGGAATGAGGGGTTTCTATACTTTCTTTGAGCTTTGTATTTGAGCTTCCTGTTCCTGTGCAAGAATATGTATTCTATTGGCTGTTGCCAGATTCCCATTGGGCCATGTAGGGTCATAGCTGGGTCTATAGGCAAAGTACAAATCCTAGGTGTTTGTCTGAGCTAAGTTTGCTTGAAATTTGGACTGCTCTCAGATGATGCAATGAAAGACTTGTGTCCTGATAGCATGTTGGGAAATTCCTATTGTGTCTTAATGACTTTCATCCTGTTTTGGCTCTTGGGTGAGGGAATTCGCTTATGAATAGGGCTATCTAGATGCTTCTCTTCTTTCAATAAGCTCTTTATCTTTTAAGTGCTGACATCTGCTGTGGGCTATTAATGAAAGTGGGGGTTGCTTTCTGCCTCTAAAACATGATTCTCCATTTGGGAAATATAATAATCTGCCTTTTTTAATATTCCTCAAATATTTGATTCTTCTACGAGGGTGGGTGCTGACTTTCTACAACAGTTATTAAGTTGTTAAGTGAATCTGGCTTCTCTTTGACTTTGCTTGTCAAAGAGAAGCCAAAAAAAGGTGATCACATGACCCCAAAACATTGCAACCATCATAAATATGAGTCTGTTGCCAAGTATCTGAATTTTGATCACATGACCATAGGGATGCTGCAATGGCTATGAAAAAAATGTAAGAAGTAGGTTTATCAGAAATCTACTTATTTTTAAAAACGTTTATGCAAAAAGCTATTTATTTTTCATTTGTAATTACCTTTGTAAATACCTATTGTAAGTAGCATTGCCTCATTTCTTTTCATGGTAAGCAAAATACATTAAGAGATTAAAAGGAAAATAAATTGAAATAAATAAAAGGAAAAGAAAGACCATAAAAGAAAAGAACATTAACTACACCAGCACTATTCACTATATTTTCTATACAATTTTGTTCTTGTAATTTATCCTATCTATCTATTCATAGATGTTCATAGATTATCTTTTGTTCTGTAAGGTATTTATTATTTTGTGGAAAAGGAATCTCATCCAACCCACAATTTTTTCTGTCTTTTCTTTTCTCTTAACCACATAGTGATAGAATGCATGAAGGCTAAATATTTTATATTTTATTTACACAAGATAGAGGTGATTCTAATTCATGGAAAATCAGTCTGTTTGGAATGGGACAATTCCTGCATAACATACCTGTATTTTATTGTATATATGGTACAGAGTTCAATATTTTTTTTTCGGTATTCAAGAGTTAATATGGCTTTAGAAAGCAGAGATGAAAATTTTCTGAAATTGTGTAGTAATGTGCTTTTCTCTCTAACACTAGACCTCTGAAGTCCTAGAAGCACTTAATTTGAGATAATGCACTTACTTAAATTTTAATCTTCCTTGGAATGCATGGCAATTAAAAACAAATGGGTATGTTTTATAAAACCAGCTTGATTCTATGCTATTTTGAATCTTTTCATTGACAAGATTAATGTGAGAGTCATTCATTCCACGGTTCATCAGCTGTTGTCTAAGTCAGTTCCCACCAAGTGAAGTGACATGACCCTTTTGTACTATGTGATTATAATAAAAACAACTTCTACAGTTATGTACTGCTTTTTTGAATCTATCTGAGATAGGCGGTGTTCTGTATTTCTGTATTATGCATTTCTTTGCTGCCATAAAAGTGTAATCTGAATTTTTGAAACTTGGATTTTCTATCCATAGCCATTGTTATTCCATAATGTTAATCATTGTTAGCTTTTCTTAGCTGTGCATAAACCATCTTTGGAAGAAAAACATGCAGTTTTAGAGAAATGATAAAATATGCAGTCAAAGTATGGAACAACTTTTATGTACATAAATTATGAATGTCATGATACATTTATTGTCTAAAAAAAGGCTTCCTTGCAGCATTTTGGATAATAGAAGAGTGAAACTTCAGGAAAAAAAGTATTGGATTTGAATGTCCTCAAAACTTTATTCAAAATAAGCAAAGGAAGAAAGTTGTTTCAGTTTTATAAATTCCATTAATTCTCATTTGAGGAATCTGATTATAATATTTTGAGAATTGAATACATTATTTGAACACATAAATAACAATTTATGAAAAATCAGTGTGAAAAATTAATACTCAGTTTGATATGATCAATTGTTAGGTATGGCTATAGGTTATGATCTGTAAAATCCAGATGATAAATAGCAGCAAAGACTCTTGAACCAGAGATGTGGTATGATTGTGTAGTATAGGACAAAGCCAGACTATTTAAAGGACATGTTCATAAATGTTAGAAAATTGAAATTATAAAACCAGTACAGAGATAGGCTTTCCTACTGAAACTCATCTTGTGATAGGAAAGGGAGACTAATAACTGTTGTGACACCCATACCCAAGTCAGTGCCATGTCAGTAAATATATCACAATTATGAAACAATAACTTAGGAAAATATAGACCTGCTATTGTACAGAGTCTATATATTTCTTCCAGATATTTCAAAGAGTTTGAATACTTGGCTAATTTACGAAAATACACACAATTCACAGCTTCTCTGAAATAAATAGGAATACTTATTCTATCAGAGGCACTAATGCTGCTTGCAAAAATCCATGAATTGATTTGGTAAAAAAAAAAGAAAAGAAAGAAAAAGAAATCATACAAATTCATGGAGTCCATTAGTATTGAAGTGAAAATTCTCGAGGGGAAAAATAATATAAAAAAGACGCAAGGAAAAAAAATCACCAAAGACTTTCAGAAGTACAGATTACTTATTGCTTCTTTGAGTTTGAAGCCCTTTACTAATTTACCTATACTGAATAAGTCTGATTCAGAATATTTTTTAATACCTGCCTTTTCCAAGAAGACTCTTCTCTGTTAATTATCCATAACCATGGTAGAATATACTATTCAGATCACAGAAAGTCATATAAGGCAGAAAAGGAGTGAGAAATTATAAAACAATGAAATTAAAATTATGAAATGAGAAAAAGTAAAGGCATCATAGCTACAATTATATCACCACTTTATCTTTTTATATTATTTTATCCTTGTAAACCAGTTTTCCTTCACCATTTTTATACATAGCTTCAAATATTATTATTTTTTTGTATTTCAAGAACTCATCAAACCTTTCCAAATATGCCTTTTTAGGGTTTCCCTTTTCTATCAACATTATAACTTGTTTTATATATATTATTTTTTAAATTCACTCTTTCTGCATTTTCTCTATAAAACAAAATTATGTGCATGTTTACTTCATTATATTTTGTACTCAGTTTATATATATTTAGTACTCAAACATTCTTGACTCTATCTGTTCTTGTTACATCATAGACACTATGATTTATAATACTATACATTATAGTATTTTAATTCTAGATTCAAGTTTTTTTTTCTATATATTTTGTTTAACTTTTATTTTCAATTTCTTCTAGGGTTATTCCTTTCTGAGCTGTTCATGTTCTTCAGCTCTTCTTCACTAAGATTACTTAAAGTCACTTGTGTGGTTTCATCTGACTGTTAAGGGATGGAAAGTTGGTGTTTCTTCCAGGGATCTACTGTAGTTCATCTGTGGTGGTGGTGGTGATGATGTCTTAATTGCTGCTACTTTTTTTCTTCTGCTTGGCTCTTTGACACTCAGCTCTTTGTCACTGGCTGTCTCATAACTGGTACATGTCTTAATGACTTCTGTAGATCAGTTATGCCAGTTATGCCATCATTAGGCTGCTGCAGATTGTGTGAGTGAATAGATGCTTAGATCTAGTAAGGCCTTTTTACTGTTCCATTTGGGATTTCAATACCTCCTTTCCAATCCACAAACAACTTGGAATCTCAGTTCAGCTTCTTGCCACCAATATATTTACAGCACTTTGTTAATTCTGTTCATGTGACCCACTTATTCACACCAACTCTTCTCCTCTGTGGTTGTCCAGAGGACTTGGAACTTCTTGCTCCCCTCATTATATCTAATTTCTTGATCCTTCTCTCTTATAATTTCTTCACAACTCATATTTTCATTTCTTCTTGGGTCTTCCTTAGTTCTTTTCCCTCCTTCAGGATTCCACACTTCTTTTCTTCACCACCCACACAGTTTCTTTAACTGGACTCCTGTTTAAAAGGTCAACATAATACATAAGGGATAGGTAGGGCCTTAAAAAGAAATCAGAGAGGGAGGAGCATAGGTGTTCTTTTGTCCCCTTCTTTTCACAACTAACAGTTGCACATCTTAAAATTTATTTTATTACTATATTGTTAGTAGATGCTTTATCAAGGAACACAATTTTATCTACTTAATGTAGTTTTTCCCACTATTTATATATGATTTATATTTTAAGTATCAAACAAAACTACTTTGAGCTGAGATACAGGAATTTTCAAATACATGCTGCTTTTATCATATAGCCTATAGTTCAGTTCCTTAGCCACCAACAGGTTATTTGTTTTTGATGTACATATTGCATTTACATTTATGTCCCAAATGACTTTATGCTACCACAGTCATTTATTGTTCATTTATTCTTAACTATATAAAGAAATGAAAGTAATTCACACATTTTTCCTTAGTCTGTTAATGTCGAGTTCACTAATGCTTATTGTTTATTCTTGTGAATTCTTTAGTTTCATTACATACTGTTCCTATTGAATTGAGCACTCAATGTTCTATTATATATGCATACAAAATATGAAGTACAAGATATAATTTATCTAAATAAACAGATTTATTCAAGCAAAATTCTGGCCTGGACATGCCAGCACAGAGTTTCATTATAGTTTCCAGAATTTGCTCATTGTTGCCTCTTATACTCTTAAGCAGAATTCTGGTAATTATAAAAAAATGAGCTTGACTGGCTTCAAAAAAGAGTTGGACCAATTAATGAAATTCAAGAAGATCAAAAGCTATTAGTTGGGATGGCAGCATGGTTGTCTTTGAAGAGCATCTGCTGAGAGACTAGTGGGCTTCCTTGTCCAGTTGGTTGATCCCTGTGAAAAAAGACTGCTGAACTCAGTGGTGAGCTGCAAATTTTTTAACAACCAGTTCTCCCCCTGATGACTGGCAGGGTGAGCGTGGCTGGGTGGGCATGGCCAACTCAATGTCACTTACATCGAGGAGCGCTTTGCCTTGCCTGCCCTCTCATGACCATGGAGTTGCTGCAATGGTCATAAGTGGGAAAACGGTCATAAGTCACTTTTTTCAGTGCCCTTGTAACTTTGAATGGTCACTAAATGAACTGTTGTAAGTCAAGGAGTACCTGTACAAAAATACAAAAAGCTTCTTTACTTGCAAAAAGTTGCCCTAAATACCAGTCATTAGATTAGAAATAGGGGAATACACACTTAAGATCATTAAGTCACAGCTATCATGGAAACGTAAACCATTTTGTTTGAATATCTTCCTTTTTCTCAGCAATACCTGCAACCCGGAGTTACAAATCAAGCAAGTTGCCAGAGCACATTGAGGAATTAAAATAGTTAAAATACAAGCAGTCAAGTTACTCTTGCTCATAAAGTGAAACCCTTTAGCAGAGAGGTCATTTAAGCTCTCCAGAAAGTGGGTGGGCATATTTGGGGTACAAAATGCCGAGCTAAAGAGACAAATTAACAAATTAACATCCTGAGTGAGGGCTAATTCCATTCTGCCTTTATTCAAACCTTGCTGCAGGGAATATTTGCCTATGACTATAGCTATCTATCTTTTTATCTCTTAAGTGCTGACATCTTCAGTGGGCTATTAAGGAAGGTGGGGGCTGCTTTCTCCCTCTAACAAAACTTGTTTCTCTATTTCTCATTCAGGGAAATATATTCTTCCTTTTTAATACTTCTCAAAATATTTCATTTTTCTAGGAAAGGGGTGGCTGCTAGCTTTCTGCAACTGGTGCCATGTTACTATGCCATATTATCATGAGAGAAAACTAAAACAAATTGGAAGGAGGATCCACTTATTATCAGTGAGCAATCATGTGCCTTGCCCATTCCAAAGCAATGCAAGAGATTCCTGTCCCAAAGGTGCTTTTTTAGAGGCAACTGGACTTTCTGGAAACAAAAGAAGTCCAGTTGCCTCTTGAAAAAAGCACCTTTGGGACAACCATGACCTGGATAGCTGAGAGTCTCCATAGACATTTCAAGTCAGCGCAGAAGCCATGTTCAATTAACAACCATGTCATTAATTTAACAACTGCAATGCTTCACTTAACAACTGTGGCAGGAAAGATTGTAAAATGGGGCAAAATTCACTGTTGAACAACTGTCTCGCTTAGCAACAGAAATGTTGGGCTCAATTGTGGTCGTAAGTCGGGGACTATCTGTACTGGCATGAAAGTTGCTCTCCTTATTGCTGATCTCTCTCCAGCCTCAACCGCCTCTCTTCTTAGTCATTGCCAGTCCCCTGATTTTCCTCCAAAGTAACGGGGAAGAAGTTTAAACAGATTTTACATATCCTGAGACTGACAATGTAGGAGGAAATGGGAAAAAAAAATTGCAGCCAAGGATGACTTAAGCCTGTCTTACTCATGGGTTAGGGATGGGATGAAGCCAATGTTATGGGGCTGCCACATGTTTATGCCTTGGTTATGGGCAAGAAGGAAAAGGCCCCAAATCTCTGTTGAAGATCGAAGATAGACAGACATGAGATCAGTGGTTGGATTCACTGGTTCAGGCCGGTTTGGGCGAACTGGTAGTTAAATTGCTTGCTGGTCCCACCTCTCCCTGCCCCGCCCTTCCAGGTATCCCCACGTGCCCCATTTTGGCTCCCAGGTAAGTGCAGGGAGGCCTCCTAGGCC
>JANHZT010008175.1:0-11989 GCA_032468215.1 Stegonotus admiraltiensis | reverse complement strand
AGAGAAAGAATGAGAGAGGCAGAGGGAGAGAATGAGAGAGGAAGAATGAGAGAGAATGAAAGAATGAGAGAGAGAGAGAGAGAGAATGAGAGAGATACTGAGAGAGAATGACATAAGAAAGTGAGAGAGAGGAGAGAATGACAGAGAATGAGAGAGAGAATGAGAGAATGATAGATAAGAGATTTTGAGAGAAAATAAGAGAGAGAAAGAGAGAAAATGACACAGGGAGAGAGAAGGAGAGAGATATAATTTTTCTCTCTCCCTCCCTCCCTCCCTCCCTCCCTCCCTCTTTTCCTTTTCATTGTGTGCCCTCCTGCGTTTCCTCAATTTTGTGGCTGTCCCTTAATGCCTTCGGGCTGGATCCCCACTCCTGGCTTCTCCGCTGTGTCAAAATGCCAACCCTGTTAGATTGGAAGCCAGATTGTTTTGTCAGCACATGCCACAAAGCCTCTAGGAAATTCTTCTGCCCATGCGATGGGGGGTGGGGGGTGGGTGGGACGAATCCCTCTGAACTGATCAACAGGATTGGAAGAGACCTCGGGGTTCCCCTGGTCCAGCCCCCTGCTCAAGGAGGAGATCCTAGACCTAGACCATTTCAGGCAAATAGCTGTCCAGTCTCTTCTTAAAAGCCTCCAGTGTTGGAGCACCCACAACTTCTGGTGGCGAGCAGTTCCACTGGTTAATAGTTCTAACTTTCAGGAAATTCCTCCTTAATTTCAGGTTGCTTCCCTCCTTGATTGGTTTTGTTTGTTTGCTTGTTTGTTTTTCCATCCATTGTTTCTTCTCCTGCCTTCTGGTGCTTTGGAAAATAAATTGAACCCCCTCTTCTTTGGGGCAGCCCCTGAGATATTGGAAGACTGCTATCATGTCTCCCCTAGTCCTTCTCTTCATTAAACTAGCCAGGTCCAGTTCCTGCAACCGCTCTTCCTATGTTTTAGCCTCTAGTCCCCTAATCATCTTGGTTGCTCTTCTCTGCGCTCTTTCTAGAGTCTCCACATCTTTTTTTTACATCGTGGCGACCAAACCTGGGTGCAAGATTCCAGGTGTGGTCTTAGCAAGGGATTATAGAGCGATAGGAGTGATAACCGGATAACTGGTTCATTCAACTAGTTGAACGAAAGAGCGCCTGCCTCCTTATCTCAAGATGCCTTTAGCGCCAGATTACCAGCAATCTTCAGTCTGACTCCATGGGGATGGTGTTAAATAATTAATATTTTAATCTAATTAATATATATATATATACATATATATAATCATTAAATAATTTCACAGCCCCAACTTTGAGCTTCAGGGTTAAGATTCTGTACATCGATCGATCTCGGGAAACCAATTAAGCACCCACCGAGGGTTGGTGCAACGCTAAAGGTGCTCCATTATCAGGAGCGTTTCCATGGATGCACAAACTGGGGAGGGTGGTGGCATTAATTTGTATTTTGAACTCCCATGCTTCCAGCAGACGGTGAATCTCGTTTCCTCCTCCTTGCTCCGTGAGGCTTCATTCCCAAAAAGCGATTATTATAATTTTTTAATTGTGCATACTAGACAGTAGTGGCCAAAATTGTGGAAACCTTTTGGGAAAAGTGTATTTTCTAAAACTAGCTAATAACACCACTTTTTTTTTTTGGAGCAGTACCGTAAAATTATTTATTAATGGAAAGATATTTTAATCAAGCATGTCATGCCATAACTTTTATGAAGGATTTGCTGTTAGAATAGCAGTTACAAAGAAGAAAAGTGAAACGAGATATACAAGAATGATCCCCGTGTCAGTTAATACTCAGTTGGGGAACCTTGAGCACGAATGACGGCCTTACGACGTCTTCCCATGGAGCGAACCGAGTCTTTGATTCTGCAGCTGTTCTCATGTGAAACCAAGATGGAATGATGGCTTCTCTTAACTGGGTTTTATTGCTGGGTCGCTTCTGACTTAACAAGTTTCTTTAGTCGGCTCCACAGATTTTCCATTGGGTGAAGGTCTGGGCTGTTCCCAGGACATCCCAGCAGTGGAATAGGATTCTCTTGAAACTCCAAACAAAAGCGGTGTTATTAGCCATCAGACCTCAAAAATACTCTTTCCCCAAAAGGTTTCCACGATTTTGACCACGACTGTACAAGGAGTCTGCAAAATTATGTCAATGAGCAACATTAAAGTTTGGCCTTTGATTGGCTAACAAACTGATAACAAATTTCTTTCAAAATAAGCCGATTTATTCTAACAAGGAAAATATTTCATCAACACGAACAGTTCAAAGAAAACGAAGAGGAGCGTTGAGTCTCTATGATCTTCCCTTTCTGTACAGCTCGTCCTCGACTTAACAACCGCAATAGAGCCCAACATTTCCGTTGCCAAGCCATACAGTCGTTAAGTGAGTTTTGCCCCATTTTACGACCTTTCCTAATCGTTAAGTGAATCGCTGCCGTTATTAATTTAACAACTCGGTTGTTAAGTGAATCTGGAGTTTGCTTGTCTGTTGAGTTTGCTTGTCGGAAGGTCACAAAAGGGGATCATGTGACTCGGGGGACCCGGCAACCATCATAAATCAGTTGCTAAGCCTCTGAATTTTGATCATGTGACCACGGGGAGGCTACGACGATCATAAGACTGAAAAACTTTCATGAGTCATTTTTTCCCCAGTGCTGTTGTAACCTTGAGCGGTCACTAAAACGAACAGCTATTAAGTCAAGGACTACCTGTATGTATTCATAACTGTCACATTGAGAATGCTTAAATTTGGATTCTGGCATTGAGTAGAATTGCAGTTTTCACTTTTTCAGGTCCTGGATTTTTGGGGTTTTAATGTCTGCAGTTGCAAAGGCCTTGTACATACAGTCCTCGTCATATAACAATTCACTTAGTGACCGTTCAAAGTTACAACGGCACTGAAAAAAGTGACTTTATGACCAAATTTCCCACTTAATTTCTCACTTACGGCATCCTGTGGTCAACGTGATTTACATTCGGATGCTTGGCAACTGACTCGCACTTACGACGGTGGTAGCGTCCCAGGGTCACGTGATTCCCCTTTGGTGACCTGAGAGGCGAAGTCCGCGGATTCACTTAACGGCGGGGTTTCCAATTCAACAACCATGGTGATTCGCTCCCGTAAAACAGGGCAAAACTCACAACACGTTTTTCACTTAGCAACAATAAATTCTGGGCTCCATGGCGGGGTCATAAGTCGAGGACAAGCAAACCAGCCAAGAATGTTTCAGCCTTGAAGCTGATCACGTCGTATATCATTCTGTGGTCTATTATAAAAGCTCCTGTCGGACTGCACAACTCGCCCCAAATCCTCCTTCCTTTGCAAGTGAGTCTCTTCGGTCCGTAAACCGGCTTCCGTAACACGCGTGTTATTCCATCCCGACGATCATGCTCCCTGCCCTCTCTTGCAGAGCTTCCGGCCGGCTGTCACGACCTTTTCCTCGACGGGCAGCAGAACAGCGGGGTCTTTGAGATCCAGCCCCCCGGAGCCACGGCTTTCAAAGTCTTCTGCGACATGGGTAAGTTCGGCTGGGGTGCAGAGTCTTGGGTTCAAGTCTCTCTACAGCCTGCCGGCAGCTGGCAGATTAGGGCTGGAAAGAGAGTGGGGGATTTGTACGCATTGCTTCCACTGTAAAAAAAAAAAAGGCGGAAGGAATAGGAATAGGAATGGAATAGTATAGTATAGGATGGAATATAGGATAGGATAGGATAGGATAGGATAGGATAGGATAGGATAGGATAGGATAGGATAGGATAAGAATAGAATAGAATAGAATGGAATGGAATGGAATGGAATGGAATGGAATGAAGTAAGAATAGAATAGAATGGAATGGAATGGAATGGAATGGAATAAGATAGGATAGGATAGGATAGGATAGAATAACAGAGTTGGAAGGGACCTTGGAGGTCTTCTAGTTCAACCCCCTGCCCAGGCAGGAAACCCTACACCACTTCAGACAAATGGTTCTCCAACATTGAGATGCAGTCACGACAAAAACTTGTCCAATTTCCTACAAGGCTGCCAACTGCCTGTCGCACAACTTTGAAGACGGTTCTCCTGTCCAGGATCTTTCTGCATCCATACCGGTAACACATTTATTATGGAATGGGAAGGAGGGGTGAATATAGAAAAAAAGTGAGTTTATATATCCAATAGAGTGGAAAGCAGCCAACTGCAATTTCCCTTATGGAGGAATCTTCGTAAGTGCTTGGAACCACTCCAAATGGAAGTAGACCTAGACTGATCTCAGAGGCCGTTTTCCATTCCTCTCTCTATGAGCTGAGTGCTTCTTAATCAAAATGGGATCTCCGGCAGACGTGAGGGAGGGAAAATACTCGTTTTTAAACTAACAAGATTTTAGTGTTAAAAGGGGCAGCAACGCTGGCTCATCCATCTTTTCTTTTATGATGGACAGCACTGAAAATGGGGGGAAAATGGGGGGAAAATTGAGGAAAAACAAGGGCTCAAATGATTCCCCAAGATCATCTGGCCGAAATGTAAGCCAACATCAACAAAGTGGTTTGAACTAAGCCTATTTGGGAAGGTTAATGTGAAGTTTCTGAAAGCCGAAAACATTCAGCTGCCTTGCCGTTCTTGTGTTACAAACCAGACTTTGGAAACTCCGGGAAGCCATTGAAAATATATCTTGATTATTAGGAAATTTCTCCTTAATTCTAAGTTGCTTCTCTCCTTGGTTAGTTTCCACGCATTGCTTTTTGTCCTGCCTTCAGGTGCTTTGGAGAATAGCTTGACTCCCTCTTCTTTGTGGCAGCCCCTGAGATATTGGAAGACTGCTATCATGTCTCCCCTGGTCCTTCTCTTCATCAAACTAGACATACCCAGTTCCTGCAACCGTTCTTCATATGTTTTAGCCTCCAGTCCAGAGGTAGTATTCAGCTGGTTCAGACCAGTTTGCCCGAACTGGTAGCGGAAATCGTGGGTGGGCCCAGGCCCGCCCATCCGTCCTGGCTCTTTGCCATCCTATTTAGGCACGTTTTTGAGGCTGGGCGTATGAGCAGAACACTGGCGTGTGCACGAACTGGGCGCACATGTACACGAAGCGAGCATGTGTGTGCGCGGCGAACCGGTAGTAACATAATGAGAAACCCACTGCTGCTCCAGTCCCCTAATCATTTTTGTTGCTCTTCTCTGCACTTTTTCCAGAGTCTCGTCCAATCTTAGGAGCCTCTGCTTTAAACGTCCAATTAAACATCCCCGTTAATTGCCATGACACTGACTAGCTACAATCTCAATGAATTGTTGACCAAGGGCTTATCAGGAAACTTCCACAGGCTCCTTTCATGTGATTTAATCATCGCTACCCTTTACCTTTATCTTTTCAAGGTAAACAAGGCCCATCTGGTCTTGATATGTTTTATGTAGGCAGCTGGAAGGCAGTTTATAATGAATAAATGCACACCCACAGATTTTCATCCCTGTGATTTTCCTTTCGCTTATCAGTCACGGGGAATCGAGGGCCCTGCGGTTTTATTAATGTTTTCAAAGATCCTCTTTCACCTATCCAGTTGAAGTGAAGGGCCCTAACACAACGTTATGTGTGTACACAGAAGGCAGGCGACATTTTTCTTAAAACCTTTCTCATTTTGGTTCAAAGACAATTAACATTATTTATCAATGTATTCATCAACATTATCCGTTTTCTCAAACCTCCTCACTCTTCTAATATTTTGGCAAGTAATCAATTAAAAAAGCAGTGGCAGATTGGTGTGTTTTTTTTTATATGATTACTGCTGCCAGCAATCTTTTTAAATTACCGAGATGAATTATATGCACAAAAATAGACTCAGAAACACCCACAATATAAGAATGGTTGAAGAAGACGATGGAAATAGGAGAGGTGGCAAAATTAACGTGTGATTACAGAAAGATCAGCAACTATATTATCAGTTGACTGGAAACTCCTTATGGACTTTTTGCTGAAAAAAAGGAGGAAGTTATGATATAAACTTAGAGTGAAATGGTAAAACATAAATTACATTTATAAATGCAATCCAAAAGATCGGAAGTCACTCCTTTATCATTTTTTCCTCTTCTATTTCTACTTCCTTTCTTACTATAAAGGTAAAGGTTCCTCTCGCACATATGTGTTAGTCGTTCCCAACTCTAGGGGGCAGTGCTCATCTCCGTTTCAAAGCCGAAGAGCCAGTGCTTTCTGAAGACGTCTCTGTGGTCATGTGGCCGGCATGACTAAATGCCAAAGATGGTCCCTATTTTTCTACTTGTATTTTTTACGTGCTTTCGAACGGCTAGGTTGGCAGAAGCTGGGACAAGTAACGGGAGCTCACCCCGTTACGCGGCACTAGGGATTCGAACCGCTGGTTCTTTGTTACTATACCAATTCACTATTCCTTAATTTCTTTCTTTTGTAATATATGCATTGTTTTTAGCTTGTTAAAAATTATTCAGTAAAAATATAAAACAAAAACAAAAAGTGCTAAATTAGTGAAAGCAACAACAAGGTTAGTTTGAAACCAGATATCCATGACAAAAGTAAAGGACAGGTGGTAGGTAGTACTTCCTCCCGCCCAACAAGAGGAGGGAGAAAGAGGTGTAAGAATGAAATCTTAAACTCCTTAGAGACAGAACAGTTGTGGACTTCAACTCCCAGAATTCCTCAGTCAGCATTGTTAGCTGAGTTGAATTCTGGGAGTTGAATTCCACCCATATTAAAATTGTCAGGATTGAGAAACACAGGTTTAGGGTACACAGAAGTGTTCCTGAAACTTTTTTCTCTCGTGACCCAGTGGTGGGATTCAGCCAGTTCACACCACTTTGGGAGAACTGGTTGTTAACTTTCTGAGCAGTTTGGTGAACTGGTTGTTGGAAGAAATCATTAGGGCAGAGAACCGGTTGTTAAATTATTTGAATCCCACCACTGTCGTGACCCCGTCACTTTTAAAAATTATGGGAGACTGTAAAAGTGTTTCCCCTCCCAATATATATCAACCTTTACTGTATTAAAAATTAAAAATAACACATTTGCTGCTGCTACCAGTTCTCACAATTGTTTGATAGGTTGTTTTTTGTTTAATGTACTATTTTTTCAATTTAGCTTGGCAAACACTCTAACAGAAATGCATCTGTTTCTTTTAGAATGAAACCAGGAGGATCTTGCCCACAGAACCGGTAGGGAAAAATTTTGGATTTCACTCCTGATTGGGTCCTATTCCCCCCCACTTTTTGCCACAGTTGTTAAGCGAATCACTGCAGCTGTTAATTGAATCATGCAGTGGTTAAGCGAATCTAGCTTTCCCCCCCATTGACTTTGCTTGTCAGAAGCCGGCTAGGAAAGACACAAATGGTGATCTCACAACCTTGGGACAGTACAATTGTCAGAAATACATGGCCAAGTACCAGGTGCCCAAATTTGGATCACATGACCATTGGGGATGATGCAAGTGTTGTGTGAAAACGGGTCATATTAAGTCACTTTTTTCAGTCTTGTTCAAACTTCAAACGGTTAAACCATTAAACCAATGGTTGTAAGTCGGGGACTACTTGCACCTTCCGAAGCATAAATCTCTTAAGCATCTTTTAGTATTTTCTGACTTCCAAACTATTTGTAATATTATGAACTTGCCCCAACAAAAGTAGCAAAGACGAAGATAGAAATCTGATGAGCAGGAGATCAGCACTTGCAGACGCATCCTTGAATGTGTACATTAATGCTTGGAAGCCTTTCAACGTGATGAGTCAAAGGGGGCAAAAACAGAAAAGATTTTGTTTCGTGCCTGGGAAATACTGTAACGATTGCATTGAGTCCGGATGATCTGAGAAATTTCACCAACTGTATTTTGATAACTTTCGCCCCAGGCATACAATTTATCTTCCTTCCTAAAACTTTTTGATTACATCAATCACATTTTAATACTGGAAGAATCTCTCTATCTCAGCAGGACTTAAGTGTGATAAATTGGGCCTGATGATTTAAGTAGCTGCAAGAATAAAATAAGACATTAAAATAGGGTTTCTCGTTTGTTCTCAGATTGTTCCATCCAGACAGTATCCCCAGTATGGCATAGTGGTTAAGGCTTGAAACTAATACCATGAAAATCTAGGTTCACATCCACCCTTAATTTCCAATCTATTCCACAGGGTTATCATGGGGGAAAATGGAGAAGGGGATGCCACGTACATCGGGATGAGCGCGTGGGGAAAAAAAGTGGAATATAAACGTAGCAAGCAAAAAAATTAAAATTTAGACCTGATGCATCTGCAAACCCGCAAACCAAAATGAATACCCGTTAAAGTGATCTTGATTTGTGATGCCTTCAGCAACCCAAGCGAATGGGCCATAAAGATGGATTCCTTTCACCTGAATTGGTGAAGTAAAAGTCCACCAAGGAAGCAATCCTAGATAAAATTTAGGACAGTTGATGAATTACCAAGGCAAGCTGAGCCCTCAAACACAGTAGACTGGACCGTCTAAAGGCCTCTTGTCCAGATCTCATTTATTTCTCAATCCCAAGATGGGGATTTTACAAGGGAGACTCAGAAACATTTTGTGGGACATTATATTACAGTAAATAATTAATATGGTAGATGTGGAATAATACATAACTACAGGTCTATCTATGATGCAGCAGGACTATTTCCTGATATGCCCCAGTATATGGGTCATTCTTCTGTACAAAAAAATATGGGTCACACATCTGTATTACCCTGTTTTCCCCAAAATAAGACATCCCCTGATAATAAGCCCTACCGGGCTTTTGAGTGCATGGCAATAAGGCCAAGCGCTTATTTCAGGGTTCAAAAAAATATAAGACAGGGTCTTATTTTCGGGGAAACACAGTAGGAGTCTCTCGATCATTAAAATACCTACCTAGCAATTAAGCATTTTCTTTTTGAAAAGCATGAGTAAGTTGCTCATTACTCAAGAGTTTTGCCCAGGAATATCTTATCCGTAGGAGGCTATCCAAAAAGATCCAGGATCCCAATACTTTGGTATCTCTTCATATGCAATCCAGACCCACTTACTCTACTACCACTCACTTACTGTCATCAAAGTTAGCCAATAGAGCTGACATGTAAAGGCTTACCTGGAGAAATGTCACACGGTCTGCAGTCTTAACCAGCTTGATTTTAGACGAATGAATATGGCTTGAGCATCCTCCCACTTTGGGGTGCCCTCCCGTCATCGATAGTGAGCAGAAGTCTAATTTTGCAAGCCCCCAGCTTCTGTCGTTTCCCTTGCAAGGGGAAAACTGGCAGGTTTCCCACTTCTTTGTGCATTTGCTCGCCCATACACTCACACCCTCTCTGCTGCAGGCTCTCTTCTGTACTGGCTTCCTCAGTGCTATAGCACTATATCTCTGCTTCCTCTCTGCCAGAAGAAAAGGAACTGAGCAGGTCCAAGCAGATCCCAGTTAAAGGGCCAGGACATCTGCATAACTCTGCTAACAGAGAGAAGAAGACAGCTAATTCTCAACAAGGGCTAGTTTGCCTTTATCCAGATGATGAACTACACCTGTCAGAATTAAGCCCGGAAACAGGAAGAAAGTCTTTGAAAGGCATCTGGACTAGAGAGGAACTCCCCTCCCCCCCACACACACACTCCAAATTACAGGTAGTCCTCAACTTACGACCACAATTGAGCCCAACATTTCAGGTGGCTAAGCAAGGCATTTAAGTGAGTTTTGCCCCCACTTTACAACCTTTCTTGCCACATTTGTTAAGTGAATCATTGCAGTTGTTAAGCCAATAATGCAGTTGTTAAGTGAATCCTGACTTTGCTTGTCAGAAAGTTGCAAAAGGGGATCATGTGACCCCAGAACATGCAACTGTCATAAATATGAGTCAATTGATCACATGACTGCAGGGATGTGGCAATGGTCGTGGGAAAAGCAGTCATAAGTCACTTTTTTAAGCTGTTGTAACTTTGAACAGTCACTAAACAGACTGTCGTAGGTCAAGGACTACCTATACACAATTTGGACCCAAAGCCCAATTTTACCTCCAAGAAAGGTAGATCTTGTATCTAGAATCCTCCATGCTGTTTTGTTTAAAAGATGCAAAGTTGATTTACGCGCAACCTTCCAGTGTAGTTTCTGCTAACTCAAGGAATAGCAGAGAGCAATAGATCTTGGAAATGGAGAAAAGTCCCAAATGTTAAAAGGAGAGATCTAAGTAACTGCAGGCACTGCATACCAAACATTCTTCTTTATCCAAAGAGGAAATGAAAACACGAACCTTATTTTCAACTTTATAGAAAAGAGTCCTCTGACTCCTTATGATGTTGATCTCCCAGTAGACAGCTGAGTTTAAACAAGGGCAACTTGCAATTGCAGTCGGAAGTCGGAGTCTTGCAATAAGAGTAAAATGGTTTCCCATCCTTACAGGGTAAGTATTCTTGCACATCTAGTGGTTCAATTTACTTTACTCGAGGTAATGAGTGTCTGTCTGTCTGTCTGTCTGTGTCAGTGGTGGGTTGCCCCCAGTTCGCACCAGTTCTATAGAACCAGTAGTAAAACCGGTGGGAGGCTCCACCCACTGACCCTGACGTCACCAAAATGCTTCTGCACATTTTGGGTGGGTTCTACTTACATTTACTACTGGTTTGCAACGGGGCCGTGGGTGCACGCTTGCTTCGCTTGCACACGCGCGCTCTTCTGCACAAGCACAGAAGCTTCTGTACATGCGCAGAGGCATTTTGATGATGTCAGGGTCAGTGGGCGGAGCCTCCCGCTGGTTTTACTACCGGTTCTATAGGGGCAACCCACCACTGAGTAGAACCCACCCCTGGTATGTATGTATGTGAATAAATGGATAGATAGACAGACAGACAGACACATAGATGAATAGAGAGAGAGAGAGACGGAGAGAGAGACAGAGAGAGACAGACAGACAGCTAGGCAGGCAGGCAGGCAGACAGAACAAACCACACCCTGTGCTAAGCACAGTGTCTGTATAGCTGTCTAATAATCTACTTCCTAGTTACCTAGTAGAACTACCGTTATTTTTCTTTCTCCCTTCAGGTTTCCCCTCCTTGAATGAAGGGTGAGCTAAACGCTAAAGCTTCTGCCCCACTTGGGAAATAGGGGCCCTTCCTAACCAGACCTATTTGTGCTGCAAAATATCTGGACAACCACAAGACACTACAGAAAAACGGCATGTCTGGCTGCCACCTGAAGCTTGTCTGGATTTTTGCAGCCAAAATATTGGTGGACCTCCTTAAACAATGACGCATCCAGTGCTGAAACTTCAACCCCTCCCATTCCTTATCTTGGTGGCTCCAGGCAGTTTCCGATTCCAGTCCTGGGACCAAGCCAAGAGCAAAGTTGCCAGCATTAATAAAATACAAGAGGTAAGTCACAAGAATAGCATACTTTTTATCGAGGAAAACAAACCCCTGCTACTGTCTTCTGTAAGTTGGGCTTCAGCTGTCTGTACAGGCAGTCCTCAAGTTACAACCATTTGTTTAGTGACTGTTTGAAGTTACAATGGCACTGAAAAACTGACTTATGACCGTTTTTCACACTTATAACTGTTGCAGCATCCCCGTGATCAGTGTTGGGTTCCTCCCGGTTCGGCCGAGCCGGTAGCGGTGACGATATGACGTCACCAAACCGGTTCTCTTTGTTCGGGAGCTGGACACCCCCCCACACATTATTCTTACCTTTTATTTGGCCCCGCCCCCAATCTATTTGCTGCCTCCCGAGTCCCAGCTGATTGGCTAGAAGTAAAAAATCTGTTTAAACTCTTGCTGCAGGGCTTCAAAGGGCCGCCCTACAGCTGATCAGTGTTAAATGGCAGTGTGGTGGTAGACCAGTGCACTCGAAAAACAAATGGGTAGACCGGTGCCTCCAAAAACAAATAGGTAGACCGGAACGCTCCAAGAACAAATGGGTAGACCAGTACAGCTCTGCAAGCAGTTAAAAGCCTGGTAGACCAGGACCTCTGCTAAGTCCTAAAGAATTGTCACATGACCATCAAACCACACCCACAAAATAAGCCACACCCACAGAACCAGTAGTAAAAAAAT
>JANHZT010008174.1:0-16112 GCA_032468215.1 Stegonotus admiraltiensis | reverse complement strand
CAGTGACTCTTTCAGCTCGGTCGGGATGGGTGGCGATCGTGCCACTCGGTTCGCCGCTGCGGTTCTTGGACTCCTTCGTTGCCAGTGTTAGATCAGGCGCCGGAAAGAAACACGCAGGCAATGAGGTCCATTCAGTACCTTTAATCAGCTAGTAACAGACGCCGTCTGTGCTGCTGGAGCCCTCTTTTATGGAGCTCTGGCAGCCCCGGCCGGCCAATGACAGCTGTTTGAAAGTTCCTGCCGGTGGATTAGCCAATCCCCGGCAGTTGTCCTTATAAGGACATAACACCCCCAGTTCGCACCGGTTCTATAGAACCAGTAGTAAAACCAGTGGGAGGCTCCGCCCACTGACCCTGATGTCATCGGAATGCTTCTGCACATCTACACAGGAGCGCGCACACAATTCGAGCGCACATGCAGGGCCCCATTGTGAACCGGTAGTAAAGGTAAGTAGAACCCACCCCTGACATGGAGGCTGATTGGAAAGATGGTTTAATGGTGAAGTAGAACCACCAAGCATGTGTGATTCTGGGTAGCTGACCACATGGAGTTGAGAATGAGGGTTATTTATACCTTCTTTTGGGCCTTGCCCTTGAGCTTCCTGTTCCTTTGTATGCATTCTATTGGCTGTAGTCAGACTCCCATGGGGCCATGTGGGGTCATGTTTGTCTGAATCAAGTTGGTTAAAGTGTGCTGATGCAATGAAGGGGCTGGTTGGGCAATTCCTATTGCAGCTGAGGGCTAATCCTACCTTTATTCAGACCTTGCTTCTGGGAGTAATGGATTACCAAATCTGCATTTCTAAAGGCTGGTCTCAGCTTAATATCTGCTTGGGGCAGGGAGCTGAGGTTCTGAGTTTCTGCTTTTTTTAATATTTCTCAACTTCATTCTTCTAGGAGAGGTGGGTGCTAACTTTCTATGGTTTCATATACCACTTTATTTGATGTATAAATCAAATTAACATGATGTATATACATAACAATGGTTTGTTAAAAAAACATAGTTCAAGTAAGCCATGGATTACCATGATGAGTGAATTGAGGCATTGTAAAGAATTTCACAAAAAAACCAGGGTGGTTAAAACCACCTGGTTTTAAACAGTGAAACCAAAAAAAAATATCAATCTGTGGCTGAAATTCTTTTGTTTCAAAACTTTACATCCAGTGGTGTTCATAAGATTCAGCATGGCTGTCAAAATGAAAGAAGCATCAATGCACAACTGCAGTGCATCTTTAACCCTTTTGTGCATGTGCATAAAAGCTTGCATTGCACCAGCTTTTATAACTTCCTCTCCACCTGCCCCCTTGCCATCTGCCCAGGTGCTGCTTTTGATAGTATTTTTTAATAAAAATAAAAACCTCTACCCTTCACAGGCATCTTGTTACTGTGCTTGGTTTTCTGTCCATAGTCCAGTCCATGAAGAGCATTAGCTTTAATTGTATTAAGTTAACATTAAAAATGTGAGGCTAGAAGAAAAATATACTTTATTAAAATGTTTTTTGAATAATCTCAGAATCTCATATTTTCAACCAGTTAAAAAAAAAACTTCGGGAACAGGGGGAAGAGGAGGAGGAAGAGGTGGAGGAGGAGAAAGAAGAAATGAAGAATATATGATACAGAGGAGGAGAGGAAGGCTTTATTCAGGGGAGAATTCTCAAAATTTGTTTCTCATGTTTTTGAATTAGTCGCATTTACCATGGCAGTAATTTCTTAAAAGGCAATACTTCCTTTATTTTGTAACTTTGTGGCAGTATATACAGCATGTTCCTAATATTATATATTTACCCAGCAGGACTTTCATAGAATGCTGAAATGGGAGGAACAAAAAGATTTAGTGACAACAAAGTAGTGTGACATGATAAGTGATCTTATTTAACATTAAGAAATTAGAATGTTGCTATGAGAATATTAAAAAAGTGTTGTCTTGCTCAAGTTCTTGTTTTTAAAAAAATCTAAAATAATTATATGATGTCTCTCTGGGGAAAACTTATTTTAAAACATGTTTTAAAAGATGTGCGTCACAAGCCATAAAAAGTTCTCTCTCCTTGATTGATTTATTGGGTTTCAGTCAAGAATTATAGAATGTTCCTTTATTTTTGGCACCTCATTAAAGGTGAATCAAAAGTAGATGCAAGATGTCTAGTAGTAAACTTGTCACTGAGGGTTCTTGGTCTTTGGATTCCAAGTAGTATAATATACTTTTTATAGTATATTATCCTAGGAGGGTTTAGGAACTAAAGTATATTAGAACAGGTTTGCAACTATATTAAGGATGACTGTAGATTGTAATAAGTACAGATAGTCTATTTTTTTCCCAAAAATAAAGCAAAAATGACTTGCAACATCCAACCAGTTTCTCTATTGACTTTGCTTTTGGAAAGTCAGTAGGAAGTTAGAAGATGCAGTCACATGACTTCCTCACTTAACAATCCAAAATTTTAGCTTAACAACAGCAACAGGAACTGCTGGAATTGTCATCACTAAGTGATGTGGTTATATGACATTGCACTGTACAACTGCACTGCTTAGCAATAGAAATTCTGGTCCCAATTACCATAGTTAATTACTACCTGTACTACTGAGCAGACTATTGTCTTAGCTCTACTTTTAAACTATATTTTAAAAGCCAAAATTTCCCTTTGGTACTTAAAACTACCAACAAGCATGATGTTTTTTTACTAGCATAAATAAAATTTGGCAATCCTCAAAAACACTGTATCAAATATGATTGCTTATGTACTCTAGATGCAGCCTTCTACATGCAGCCCTCACACCCAGTCTCCTCTTCACATTCCTCAGTGGATACTTGTTTGTCTGTGCCTGGTGCTAAGCTTGAAATTAATAACAAGCTGTCATTAACTTCACAGCCCTGATGCTTCTGAGGAGCTGATTCCTCTTTGGATTCAAACTGGGAAACAAGTTCCCATAAGTTCCATCATCTATCACAATCCAGGTCTATCAGAGAATAGATTGCTTTCACCGAAAGGGCTTCCACTCCTGATTAAATGTGTGATGTGCATGTCACAACAGCACATCATTGTTCAGAAAAAGTCTTGGAAAAGGGTATGTGGCTTTTCCTGTCATTGCTTTAAAAAAAAATAGAGTCTAAATCCAGTCTCAGAATCACAGAGTTATGTAGAAGATTCATTCAGGTAAAAGGAACTAGCTATCTATCAGAAGTCAAAGGTTACATGATTTATTCTATCATAAAGGATGTTCTCATTAAAAGCCACTTTGCTTGCTAGGTGTCTTTCTTCATCAAACTGAAGCTCAGCAGTGTGGAGGTGAAACTATGTTAAAAAGGAAACCTTTATGCAAATGTCACATTTTACTTGCAAATTGTTAAGGACAATTATCTATCATATGTCAGGAAAAAATGGCAACTGCTTATGCATGAAAAGCAAACAATGAATAATGACTATATCCACCAATCATGAAAAATGCTAAGAATTACTTCTTTATCAATTTATTCCGAGCTTATTCTGTTCTTGTTTGATTGACATCATTTGACTTTTATAGAACACATTTCTTCTGGAACATCTCATTACTAGGTGGTTATTAAAGGCATAATAGGAAAATCAAGCTATTTCAAACCCAAGGTAAATCTGGTTTGCAATAAAAGACCTAAGTATACATTTCAAACACATACAAGAAACATTGTTTTAGAATGTCTTAAGTCTGAGGCGTTGCCAACCATTCTCAGGACAATATCAAGGGGTGGTGGTGATTTTGGTTTTTTTCAGTACTTGCATACTTACTAAAATACCATGGAAACATTGTCCCAGGATCTGCAACATCTTGAATGTACTGTATGTACATGTACTCCATGCAAAAACGGAATTCTTGCAAGAAGGCCTGTTTTGCTACCTTCCTATAATTGAAGCAGAAAAGAAGGTGTAGCTGCTGGAGTAGAATATAAAGGTTTAAAATGAATTCTTGACACAATGATATCTTAGTGATCTCTCATAATTTTTGAAGATTTTGAATTGATTTTAAAAATTCCTTCAGTTTTAAGCTTCAGTGCTTTCACTATTGGAAGTTTATTAGAACTGGAACTATTTATAGACTGCATGATCCATAAACAAGTTATAGGTTCTTGTTTTAGGTGTTTTGTCTTCTCTCCCTACCTCCCGCCGTCTCTCTCCCCTCCCCTCCTCCCTCCCCTTGGGACAGAAATAAAAATGATACAATTTTCTACTATGTTTCTGATGTGGGTTTACTAGGCCTTCTGCATGTTCCCCTTTTGCTGTCTTTCATTGGGCAAAAAAGGAAGCTTCAGGGATGTCCATATCTATCATTGGATGCCCTCATCATTTTCCCTTTTCTCAAAGCAGAGCAAAGTGGCCTTGGATCTATCATTGTCTATTCTCAGAGCAGTGAGGAAGTACTATTGCTCTCTTCCTTTGATGTAAAGATAAGATAAGCTTATAGGCTCCTCTCCATCTGTGGAAGTGACTTGTATCACCTTAATGTGATTGTGTAGTTATATGATGTGTAGTGTGGTGCGTAGATGTGTTGTGTTCCAGTGTATGGAGGGCAATAGTTGATGTCCTTCAAGAAACTAACCCACCATATAATATTCTTTAATCCTTAACAGTATGCAGCCTCAACCAAATATTATATAGCTTGGTCATGATTCTAACTATCCTGTCAAGTCATTACAAAAAATCTTTATGAAATATCAATTAAACAAACAAATAACAAAAAAAGCTTTCACCTCCATGTGATGTAACAGGAGCATTGATCAAATGATACTGTAGACTTTCCAGGTAGCCTATAGAATTTGCTGCCTGTAGAGCTACAATTAGCCCAGTGTTTCTCAACCTTGGTCACCTGAAGATGCTTGGACTTCAACTCCCAGAATGCCCCAGCCAGCAGAGCCACTGACTTAGCCCCTTAGTCCTGATTTTTAGGAAACTTCTTTTTTTTTAAAAAAAGTTTTTTATTTTTGAGATAAACAAACATGTAATACATCAGTTTTCTCTTCCCTGTGACATCTCGGTGTTATCTTCCAAAGTTCTTTCTTTTTCTGTATAGTTGTCATTACTTCTTTCTTGATCCTTATCCAGTCCACTATGTCAATTCATCACTAACATAATATTCAACTCATCACATATTTTTACATACTTATATAATCAATCATTTATATCTTCTCCAGCCAATAATAAAAACCATTCCATATTTTAAAATATTCTGGAAACTTTTTTAAACCTTCCTTTTCCAATGAATCCTTTAGAGTTGGCTGGGAAGGTTGATAATTTGTCTTTTTATTTTGTGTGGTTTGTATATTGATCGTAGTTAGAAATTGCTTAGCTGGAATTCTCTGCAGAGTCATTATCCATAGTCATAGGATTGGAGTGGTATACAATAAATGTAAAGGTTTCTCTGTCCAGTTGTGTCTGATTCTAGGGGGCGATGTTCATCTCTGTTTCTTAGCTGAGGAAGCCAACATTTTTCCAAAGACACTTCCGTGATCATGTATCCAGCATGACTATATGTCAAGGTGCATGGAACACTCTTACTTTCCCACTGAAGTGGTACCTATTTATCTACTCATATGCTCTCGTACTGATAGGTTCGCAGGAGATGTAAATAATAGGTTCGCAGAAATGTAAATAATATATACATACATTCATAATGTACAAATAGCCATAGCTGACTTCTTAAGGAAATATTTCATATAGTTTCATTTCAGTATTTGTGGCTGTTGATCAAGTAATCTAAAAACTAGCAAATTTATTAGTGTTCAAGGACTATAGTTGCTGACTAATGCGCTGACAAAATGGCCTGTAGCTGATCCACAATAAATGTGCTGGTTTTTAAAATGTCACAAGACTTTAAGTTCATACAGTACTTACCCCTGTCAACTTGATGAAGTTGAAGATAGACAAGGCAGAATCCTGCCTAAAGCTGAAGCTCCCAAGTGCCTGAGTACTGAGACCTGTTACTGTGACAAACTTGTTACGCTTCTGTTCCCTGTACTACCTCCACATTCAGAGATTGCTTTTTTTTTTAACCCATGACGTGGACCACTGTAGAAATTGATTAAATAAACAATAGATAAAAAAGCTGCCTTCTCAATTATCAATTTGCATATGCACAGTGGCAGAATTTTACATATATGCACATCAACAGTATTGTGATGCTGCTTATGTGCTTATGATATATATGTCCTCAACTCAACAATTCTGCAGCAACCTTCCCAGAAATAAAAACTTCCTAAATCCAATAGGCTCTAACTCCAAATAAATGTATGAAAAGTTACATTTACTGTTTATTTCAAATCTTAGTAGTACCTTGATTTGTTTAGTTTTCCCTTAAAGTCATTTTGGTGTTCCATAGCGTGGTTAAAAAGCTCTTGGTGCTGTCTCTTGGTGCACAAGCATTTTTTAGAATGATTTCTTCTGCAAAAACCTTTTTTTAAAGACAAGAACTAATCATTTCCCTGTAATGCAATAAATTCCTGTCTGCCATAGAGGAAAAAATAACTTTCAAAACTATTTTCTATTTATATAAATATGCGGAATATGTGTTGCTTTCAAAAAGCTTTTTATAACTCTTCTCCATTTAGATTTAGTACATATGCTGCTACTCTAGTTTAAAAATACACCTCTCTAGGTGTATGTGCCCTTTATTTCTTTCAAAACATATCTTTCTTGTGTTCCTTATTTATTTATTATCAACCAAATTTATAAGGCCCAATTAAAAAATGTGACTCTGGGCAGGGTACAACATAGAAACATGAAATAGAGCAAAACTAAAGTCAATCCATATAATATAACAGTGATGGCTAACCTTTTTGCCATCGCGTGCCAAAAGCGGGGGGAGTGCGGGGGGGTTGCGCACGTGAGTGCTCACACCCATAATTCTGTGCGCCCCGCCCCTGCGTATGTGTGCGTGACCCCCCCCCGCATGCTTCCCTCGCTTTTGGCACGTGATGGCACAGCGGGCTCGGTAGGCCCATTTTTTGCCCTCCCCAGTCTTCAGAGCCTTTCTAGGAGCCTGGGGAGGCCAGAAATGGCCTGTTTGCTGACTTCCAGTGGGCCCAAAAGGCCTGAAAATCAGCTGGCCAGTGCACGCATGTGTGCCAGAGCTGAGCTCGCATGCCCACTGATATGGCTCCGCGTGCCACCTGTGGCACCCGTGCCATAGGTTCGCCATCACGGTAATATAACAACATGTACAATATATAAAATACAAAAGTCAAAATATAAAATATAAAATGGCAACCAAGAAAAACAACCCAATGAGGACTCCATTCACCTGGCCCACACCTAAGGATAAAAAAAAACAGGCATTAACAATTCCCTAAAGGCAAACAGACTTGGGGCCTGTCATGTATGTGTTACTTATATCGGCTAAACATTGCCCTTTTCCCCCATGTGAAAATATGCGTTTACCCAAGGATGCCAAACTTTATTTTACTCGTGTGAAAAGACGATGACAACTTCTTGGGTCAAATTTTGTCTCCCTTCCGCCCCCCATAAACATCAACTTTTTTCAATTCTGTACTTTTTCTCAAAGCTGACCTTATCTTATGATCACAAGCCAGTCTAGCATGTCAATATCTTCGGAGAGCATTTTTAGGTGCAACATAGGAGGCTAGGTAGCAAACTGGATCAATAATGAGACTGCCCTATAAATATCTTTTTTCCCCCCAATGTTAATCTATTGGCTGATTCTGCCCTCAGACCTACTAACCCCAGCAAAAACCACATGACAGTAAGTGTGACTCATATTATGGTTAAGATTTTTTAGGAAATCTGCTAGATAGACATATTGTACAGTCAGGAGAAAGATGCCATGTAAACTTTCTATCAACATACCAGTTTTGGTCCAGGTTATAATATAATTCCATCCTCTTTCTGTCTTTGGATGGAGTTTTAGTGTTCTACCTTTGGCACTAGTGGGAAGCTTAGTTTTAACTTGCCTTTTGTTTGAAGATGGATCAGGCTATTAGACATGGAGGATTACTGACAGCTGCAGAGAGTGATACAAGGAAAGGAAGATTATGTAGCAAATAGTTCATTTCACTTCTGACATTCTTTTAAGTAAGTCTGTGAACTTCTAATGTTAGGTGATGTTAAATCAGTTGTGGTACCGTACAGTTTAATAATTAGGGCTTTTTGTTTAGACTTGTTAATATTTCTCATGTCTTTCACATAATTCACATAGTATCAATTACATCTCCTTAATTTGCCCCAACTTGTAACCTATATAGCTATTTTGATGTAAATATTTTAATATTGACTTAATAAGTTGCAATATTTTGATGTCTACTCAGAAGTAAGCCCCACTGACTTAAGGGATATTTATTTCCAAGTAAATACCATAATTCTCTATCCAATTACTTGGAAATAAATCCTTTTTAATTAAATGGCACCTATTTCTGAAAAGGCAGACAGTAAACCTTTCATTGTAAATCCATATTTATTGCCAGTAGTTGTATATTATTATTGTTGTTATTGGTGGGTTTTTATTGAGTTTTAATTTTGGGTTAGCCAGCCAGATTTGTTCTAGCAAGAAGGACAGTCACATAAATGGATTGAAAAATAAATAAATAAAATAATGTTATGTTTTTTCAGAATGTTTTAAACATTACATAGCCCTTTTTAAAAAAAAACCCTTTGAATCGGTCTTGACTTCTAGTGTTTCTTAGTATCATTTTCAGAAGTGGATTGTGATTCACTGAGAATGAGAAAGACTGGTCCAAAGTCACTCAGCTGGCTTTGTGCCTAAGGAAGGATTAGAACTCCTGGTTGCATGGTTTCTAACCCAATATGTATCAGGGGTGAACAGTGATGGATTTCAAAAAGTTTTACTACCGGTTCTGTGGGTGTGGCTTGATGACATGGCTGGGTGGGTGTGGCAGGGGAAGGATACTGTAAAATCTCAATTCCCCCCCCCCAATCCAGGGGAAGAATACTGCAAAATCCCCATTTCCTCCTGATCAGCTGGGATTTGGGAGGCAGAGAATAGATGGGGTTGGGGCCAGGCAGAGGTGATATTTGCCGGTTCTCCGAACTACTCAAAATTTCCGCTACCGGTTCTCCAGAACTGGTCAGAACCTGCTGAAACTCACCTCTGGGGGTGAAATCTACTTACCTTCCCTACCAGTTCAGAAGTGCGCACTCTACGCGTGCTTGCTCTGCTTGTGCATGCACATCACATGTGTTCTTGGACCCTTTGTGCATGCGCAGAGGATAAAAAATGATGACTGGGCGGGTGGGTGGAGCCTTGTGCTGCCACTGCTACCAGTTCTCTGAACCACCCACCACTACCGGTTTGGCCAAACCAATCTGAACCAGTAGCATTTCACCCCTGGACAGCATTCCATATACATACAGTGATAAAGATGCCCTTAGGAGGTTATGCCTTAAGCTAAAGACTCTGCGGTCCTGACCATTACAGCATATTTCCTTTTGTACCTGCTCTCTGTAGTAATCCTACAAAAGTATTAATATTTTAAGCTGTTTACATACTATCTTCATATGTTTGAATCCCTGTGATGTTTCACATATAAGCATTGATAGCTATCAAGACATATAAATATGTCTAACCAACATGATAGGCTGAGTTGTAGAATAGTAATTTTAACCATCTCAGAATACAATGAGATAAAATTATCCTATTAGATTTCAATGACAAAAGAAGCAAGGAAAATCCTTTCTCTGTAATTGACACTGATATCCTACTGTGTGCACTAAATGAGATAGAATTATTAAGGGACAAGCTCTAAAAATCCTATCAGCTTGCCGTGTCAAAATACCCTAATGTTCAATTGCATTCACTCTGCCTATGGCTAAGGAATCAGGAAATAAGGCAAGGATTGAATTAAAATACTAGCATGAAATTGGTGGCCATTGGTGTCAAGTGATATCAAGTACATTTGTATGCTTCTGTTGAATTTTGGAAACTGTAGCCATGGATCTAGCATCATACAAGGCAACATAAAAAGTCTTCATTAATAATCAGGGCTGTATATTATGATTTAAAAGCTATTTATTACTGGTCCATTTACATGTGCATGTATACTCTATCACACATGAGGGGAACATACTTGCTTTTCTGTGTTACTGCCACTTTAAAATGTTTTAATAGAGATGAATGGAATCCAGAGAATCAGTATTATTATTCCCCATCTTTTCTCTTGGTTGTGTCCTGATCTACTTGCTTGCTTTCCACTGGGTAGAGAGAAGATTTAAATTGTCATGAATGCTGCAATGAAAAAAGAAAAACAAACAAATAAAAAATCCTTATCCACCTTCAAAGAAAATAAGTAGTTTAATCTGTGTAAGCATAGATTCACTCCTGAAGGACCAGTGCAATTTCTAAATCCGGGAGATTAATGAGAGATTTCCAGAGTCTCTCTTAGGCTTGCTAAAAGTAATATGGGCATTGATCTTTTGCTCTGAAATGAGACATTATGGGGATGAAGTAGACATAGCTTTGGATAAAGGACTCCAGCAAGCTTTAAGCGAAGCCTTTTAGTTGTTGTGCCTGATGTTGGTTGAGGTAATTTGTTTCATGCTGAAACTTATAGTAAGTTTTATATACATAAAAAAGAAACATCAGGAAACCCATCAACTTTAGCCAGCAGAAGTAATGTCTCAGCATTTCCACTTAAGGCTTCTTCATAAAAAATCATCCTTTTTATTTATATTTTATTGTTCATTGTTGATTGATATGGTTCGTGTGGCTTCACAGCACAATGTGAATGTGATACAGCATACATACACATACAAACTCAGCTGTAAAGTGATAAATGAAATAAAAATATATAGTACATCATCTTTTAAAAATCACATTATTTCCATTATAATAAGAATTTTATAATAAATAAGCTGCTTATCTCTTGCATTTTTTAAAATGGGAAATGTTGAGGTCAGAGGATTTCTTACTATGCTCAAAAACTATTTTTCTCCTTTCCTTTTTTCTCTAAGTGGGAGGAATTTTAGAAGAAAACCTATGTTCTTGATTGAGGTATAATCATGAGTATTTGAGCCCCACTGTGATATTGTATACAAATGTACATCTTAATTTTCATTTAAAGTTCCAGGCAGTAGTTCAATGTTTCTCATGTCAGCAATGCAGGATGGAAAATAATGTGTGAAGAGCCTTTGTTGTGCAGAGAACTAAAGTGCTGTTAAGTAGCACTTAGCTGCCAGCTGCCTGCAATCACCAGGCTCAAGGTTGACTCAGCCTTCCATCCTTCCGAGGTAGGTAAAATGAGGACCCAGATTGTGGGGGGAATAAGCTGACTTTGTATAAAAAAGAACACCGCTTAGGGGCCCTCGAAAGCCCTACTAAGCCGGTATATACAAAAGTATGAAGGCTATTGCTTAAAGCATTGTAAGCCGCCGTGAGTCTCCGGAGAAGGGCAGCATATAAATCGAACCAATAAATAAATAAATAAATGTCCAAGGATGACTTCTTAATTACGCTTCAATTCTTTCTTTCTTGCTAAATTAGTACAATTGTGTATTTGTTTTCATCACTACTTATATGTTTAGGCTGAATTCTTCATGGATCCCCACTATCAAATTCCAACATGAAGTTGAGTAACAACTACAGGAAAAGCACAACATAGTACTTGCTTTGTCATTTACTGAATATTCTTTCACGGTACCTGTTCCCCACCCACCTGCAAAACATAAAAATAAAAATCAGCCAAACAGCAATCAGGGAAGTTATGCTTTGACAGAAAATGCATTTTAGATATATGTACACTTTCAAGCTTTGTGTGTCTAACTGTAGGTCTCTTTCAATATTCATAAAAAAGACAGGACATTTTCTCATTTGGATACTCAAAAATATATTTTCTCCAATTTCTGGATTAATCTGCAGGTTTGCTTTCTTTAAAATCTGCATCAGCATATCTCTCCCACTCCACCGAAAACTTCATCCTTCTAATTCTGCTACATAGGTTGGAAATTCCAATCTGTCTCTCTTATTATTCACATTCAACTGGTCAAATTGTACTCCTTCAGCAAGGTGGGGCTTTATGCCACTTCTATAACTAGAAGCCACAGATAATCAAACATCATTTGATGCTTAAATGAGGGCCTGTTTCATACTTAAGAAACATACTCAAGAAACATGCAACAGTATATACTGCCATACATTAAGCATAAGGTCAAGCTTCTTAATAAATAAATGAGATTTATCTTAGCAAAAATATTTTATATCAAATACCCAAATACCAGATTTACCTGTGGAGCTCTTAAAATCCTTTGTTTATTTATCCATCTTTGAAGTACTGAGATGATTTCTTGATCATTCCAGTTGTTCTATCACCACCAAGAATAATTCGAAATTCTGCTTTTTCCTTTACAGAGCCAATCTACTTTACTTTAAGGTAATGTAAGATTTCAATCTGAGCAAGTGGGAACCGGCAAGTACTTGTAGGAAAAAAATATCTCTCTTATGTGACTTTCTCTGCAGTTTCTTTCCTTTTTCCTTTTTAAATTACAGAGCCGATGGTTTATTGCAATGCTTAAAATTGTACCCTCATTTATGGCAAATACAGATTGAGAGGGCTTCTTTAATAAATAATACACACAAGGAACTTCAAAAAACCTTCTGCAGATGCAGTAAACTGATTGCACACACTGACAATTAATATGTATCAATAAGAAGTCTCAGGCAAAACCTAATTTCATGGGAAACCTGGAAGTCACAATCCAGGAAATATACCTTAAATTAAATATACTTAATTTAATAACTAATAGCTGTGACACAAGAAGAAAACATTGTTTATAAAATGGATTGAAAAAGTGTTATAATATCTTCCAAACTGATAATGAGGCCAAAGTATTTTGAATATTATATTGAGCCATTCTAATGATCAGTGGGTTAGCTAACTCCACTATGAAAGACCTAAGCATGTGGGATTTTATAAACCTCTAGTAGGAAATTTGGCTATTACATAGTCCTTAATTCTATCTTTATGCCAATTGTTTCATTTTGAGGAAAGGAAAGGGTTATATAATGTATGCATAATACATGAGAAGAGTGATTGTCAGTGGATCGATGACTTATGGTTTTTTGTCAGTTTACATTCTTATAATGTCAATTGTTTATTTTTACAATGGGTATAGGCAACCTCTAACTTCAGATATTATGAACTTATATCTTCCAGGAGCCAGCAAAACTAGTCAAACTTTCTAACAATGCTTAGAGTTCTAGTTCAGCCACATCTGAAGAGGCACAGGTTGTCACTTTAACCTTTAGTACAAACTTAGTTCAAAACAAGGAATATTGTTTGTCCCAAGTGAGTAAATGTATCATGTCTGCCTCATTGTGGAGCATCCTTTTCTGAAGGGTATGGAATTATTCTCAGAGAAGAAATTGTGATGAATGTTCCTTTCATATTTACCAAAGCACATCAAAATTTATTTGTTATAAAAGCATTTGGCCTACCCTTATTAAATGTTTTCATTGGTTGTGAATGGCAGCTGTTTCAATTCTTTTAGAAGGTGATCATTTTTTAAGAAAAAATATTGGCAGTTGTATTTCTCATATAATATATACATTGTTAAGCTAACCTAATTGGTTTAAAACATTTTATCTCGCTCCAATTAAAAAATTCTCTTATTTGGTTTACAAAACACATAGTAAAATTAAGTGATAAAATAAACATTAAATCATTGCATAAAATACAAAATGAGCAATAAAATAAGAAAGAAGGTTTTTAGAAAATTACTGAGTAAGGAAACTTTTGAAGCAGTGACATCTTTTAAGTTTCAGATAAAAAACTGAAAAACCTGGATTCACAAAACGTTCAAAGCTCTTCTTCCAAATTATTGCTGAAGCATATACACCCCTAATTAATAGGCACACAGATTGTAAATTGATGGCAACAATATTTACAACCTCCAGTCTTGCCACTCCAGGCTCAATAAGCCTATTTATTCCTTATAAGGAATTTATTGAGACTAGAGATTCACCATACAAAAATCTAGATGGCCATAAGTTAGCAGCAAAACGTTAGAGATTCATCTGTGCCTTTGCTACCATTTAGCAGTCATTTATATTTTTGCAGCTCAATACTGGTTGCCCTACTACTGCTTTAATATTACAAACCTCCCCATGCTAGTGAGGGATGGAATGTTTAAAAGTGAGAAATATTTGAATATCCAGGAAGAATGATAAAGTCTACTCTGCCCAGAATGTATAACATAACATTATTTAAGATGCATGTACTAGATTATAAAGTTACTAAGACTATGTATTATATAAGTTTTACATTTTATTGGTAAAGAGATAAGAAAGAGCAACAATTTTCAGCCACCAAGCAGCTTAAAGGAAGATTGATATGACCATCAAAAATAGCACACATGGAGCGAAATGACAGTTCCCTTGATCTCTGCTCATTAGGCTTTCATATTGTCACTAATTTCCTCAGTCTTCTATACTTAATTGAAACAATCATTCACTCCAGTAAGCAAAGTGTATGTTTCATTCCTGTTTCATAGCAAGAAGCTGCCATAACACTTGCTCCTGTAAATGATGCCACAATTAGGGCTTCACTGAAAAATTTTGCCCATGAGTCCAGGAGGGGAAGTAGATAACTTGGACAAATAGTAGCTGAACAAGAGATAGACAGATATGCCAAGAGAAAAACAAGTGATGGTTTACAGCAGTCTCACTAACCTGAACTTTCTCCAGCTATTTGCATTAGGATCACAGCACTCGAAAATCTCAGCTAATATTTCTTTCTCAGATTGGGAAAGGCTGGCTGATGGCTTTCTTTTCTTGCTGATTTATTGAATGAAATGAAGGCATTTTGGTATGTCTAGAGCCTGAGAGAGACTCACTTTCCAGACACATCAACATTTTTTTCATCAACCGTTAAGATAACTCTCCAGTTTGCACAGATACCATGAGTAGATTGAAAAAAAATCTTCATCTTAGCAAGAGACAAATTGGGTTCTGAAAATGAAAACTATACAGTTGCTGAGATTTATATAATATTACCCTATTACTTTGCAATAAATCTTCTTTGTATTTGGGGGAATTGTGCATTTGGTTGAAGTAGTACTGTCAAGAGCTTGACAGAATGGAGATATCACAACTAAAGGGAGACCAGTGTTTTTCAACATGGCATCCATAAATGCTTTAGCAGGCTACAGCTTTTAGATTTCTTTGGCTGATCTCAAACTGGGAAATCAGTAAAACAGGCAAGCCAGTTCAAGAAAATGCATGGATGTAATTATCAAGAGTTGAGATCAATTTGGGACTCTTTATTTTGGTTACCAGCTTTTCAAAACTGCTGGAATTGCAGCTCCTGGAATCTGACCAACAATTACAGTATCAGGAATAGAAAGTCTATAGCTTGCCTAATATCAACTCAAGAAGGCAGAGGATTTCTATATTAATATAGTCATTCAATGTGTGATTGTACATATAAAAACAGAGGAAGATTCTTGATTTTCATATGAACTTATTTCTAATCAGCAATGGTTTGAGTAGAACCCAGAAAGAAGAGGGATAAGGAAAAGAAGCAGGAACTGAAATATTGGATGGAGAATCTACATGTATTGAATTTGGCCACATGGTATTTTCCAAACCTCCTTAAAAGAGTCAGTGAATTAGATACCAGCAACCAAAACCAAAATTTATAGTGACAGATCCTTAGGAGACAAAGGCTGTAGGAAAGAAAATTATCATTATTAGTTTTCAGTAAAGGCTACTTTTTCTCTAGTATCCATTACAGCATACAACCTAGAACAGTGTTGGTGAACCTTTTTGGCACCGAGTGCTGAAACGGGAGCGTGCATGCATATGTGGGGGAGTACCAGAAACCGGGTCTTCCGGTTTCTGGTGCTCCCGGGTATGCAAAGACCAGCTGGCCGGAGCGCATGTGTGTGACGGAACCAGGGGTGAAATCTAAAAAATTTCGCTACCAGTTTTGTGGGTGTGGCTTAATTAGTGGGTGTGGCTTGGTGGTAAGGTAACTGGGTGGGCGTGGCCAAGTCAATGTCACTTCTTTGACCTCTTTTAACCTACAAAACACAACACAACTGGCTCACTCACAATGTAAAAGCAGCTGTGCTAGACCCAAAATGGCCCCTGCAACAAGCAGGAACCTCACACAGCCACAAAAAGCC